>JAHBCN010020606.1:0-14986 GCA_019359885.1 Listronotus oregonensis
ATAAGGGGATTTTTTAGTTCTTGGATGTATTGAAAACCCTAGGGGTTGGAAAATAGAATATAATCAACTTTCAATGGAATTATCTTATCACCCAGGGTACATGTGCACATGTCAACTATTTTCTCGGAACCACGTGACTGAGATTACTGAAAGGGTTCGGATTGACCTTGGTTTAAATCAATCTGCACGAGAACGTTTTTTTCATCATCTAGCGTATAAAATTGGAAAATGAGTTCGATAATGACTAAAAGTAAATTGTTGGTTAATATTATAAAGCTGAATCATACCAATCGATTAATGAATATTCTATTTAAATCAACTGTCTGACTGAACCACTTAACAAAATTTATCTTACTTTGACGAGATGTTAGATTATGTAAATAACATAAAAGAACCCCTTAAAACTTGGTAAAAGCTTCATTTAAAAACTAATGAACATATAGTATACAAAAACGTTCTGCTATTTCGTTAAAGTACATCATCGGTAGTTTATTTAAATGAGTACCAAATAGATGTTTCTATAATTATTTAGGCACATTATCAGGTATTTGAAAAGACATTGTTTGTTTTTAACATGTTATACAGAAGCATGCATTAAAACGTCTTGTTAATTATTTTTAGTACATAATCATATTTTAAACACTGCTTAAATTTTTTATTAAGCTACCACGAATTCAATTTTCGTGAACGATTAAATCCTTGGTCTGGAGGGCTTTAGTTAGACTTGTTATTTTTTTAAATTTAAAATTTTTGGGAATCCCCCAAAAATGTTCAAGACCTTTTTAATTTACTTCTGTATAACATGTTAAGGCAAACAGTGTCTCTACAAACACCTGATAATGTGTCGAAACGTCTATTTCGTATTCGTCTAAATAAACTACTCATAATATACTTTAAAGAAATAGCAAAACGTTTTTGTATACTATAAATTTCTTACTAGGTATTTATCATTAAAATGACTTCTTAACCTAACTGTAATTTGACATTTTAAATTAATAAGGCCTTAACTTGGTACAAAAATCATTTTTTCCTACCTAAACATTTACAATGTTTTTAACAACCATTAGCTTTTGACAATTGTTGTATTTAACCCAATTTTTTATAGCTTCCGTACGTATTTTTTATCAGTTTTAGAACCTGATTTTACGTTACCACTTGTACAGTAGTTTTTTAATGAAGTTTGTACCAAGATTGCAGAAGTTCTTTTATGTTATTTACATAAAATTACTCTCGTCAAAATAAGATAAATTTTCTAAGTAAAGTGGCTTTCGATTGGTCGTTTGAAAGTTGATTGTTGATGATAATGATAGTTCACATTAGAAAGGTTAATTACACTCTACCTCTCTCCAACCCTTAGGATAATTCGATAGGCACATTAAGAACTACAATATCCCTTTTGGCTTTATTTATTCTTTGACCTTGGAATCATTGACGAAAAGTCAGCAACTTCCCCCTTAATCTCTCTAGTTATATTCGATGTGAATTTCGAATCGAATATTCAAACCATTTAAATAGTTAAATATTCAATAGTTCGGATATTCAATGTTGACTTTTCGAATTTTTTGGAAAATATTCGAATGATTCGAACTATTCGAGTAGTTTGGACATTTGAATGATTCGAACTATTCGAATAATTTATTTTATAAGCTAATTATCAGAGTCGTAGCATCTATTTAAAAATAATAATGCGAACGAATCGCTTAAACTTTCGATTTAAAATAACGTCTTTAATTATTAGAATAAAGTTTTCCATAAAATACCTTTTTACAAGACTAATATAAAAGGTTAATAATCAAAGAAAAAAATGGAAAAACTAATCTAATATTCTTCAGTATGTTATAACAACTTTCCAATATTGACAAAAACTTGAAAAACATCCATTTTTTATTTTTAAAATAAAAATTAGCACCGAAAAAAAAAATTGTTTTTATTTTTCTTAAAAGATTCGTAAATCGGCCTCAAAATAGAACAAAATAAAAAGAAAACATGTCATTTCTCGATTTTTTTGTGGCCAAAAGTAGTTGGAGCCCTACTAATACACGATTACTCCTACCACTTTATCACAAAAAAGACAGTACATTTGCATGTTCATATAAAAAAAAACTGTTTAATAATATTGAGTTTTTAATTTTTGCGCTCTAATTTTGGAATAGTAACAGCCCAATTCCACTGAAGAGATGAATATGAGCATAAATTTGGCAACACAGGTTTGTCTCTGACATCGCCTATAGTTAACGTTTCATTACCAGACGTGTAATTAACTCTTCTCCTATATCTATTTCTTTTAGCCTTCTTTTCCCCAAAAAACCCAGCTGTGGTGGGGGAAAAAATTCTATTATTAACAAAAGATTTGTTTCCCAAATATCCTGCCCCCAAGCCCAGCTGCCGGGGCCCGCATGTTTGCGTTGTTGCCCCCGGAAAGTGGATCCCCCTTTTCCCCCCGGTTTCACGGGGAAAACCCCCCTACAAAATAATTTTTCTAGTTTGTTTTCTTTTGCAGATTTTTAAATTTTTATTTTTTTTATGTGCTGATCGTGAAAAAATTTATGGTCAAATATTTTTTTTTTTTACCATTCAGGTAAGCAAAATATGTTTTTGTTTTTTTAAAAAATTGATCTATGAAAGGGGGAAAAAATTTTTGGGGGAAAAAAAACCATTATATTATGTTTTATTATACAAACTTAGTGGTTTCGCCTGAAACCGCTGGGCTCTAAGGACTTTTTTGGTTTTTTGGTAAACGAAACCCCAAAAATTTTTCGGGGCGGGGCTTTTTTTTTGCGGGGTTTTTTTCATTCCTGGATAAAAATTTCCCAAATGATAATGAGCCCCCTGGGGGGTTTAGGGGGGACGAAGAAAATGAGGAACAAAATTATATGGCAAATAACCAGGGTGATGTTGAGTTATTTGATATAGATAATATCCCCCTCGATTTTCTTGAAAACGTGGACTACGACGTTCCAAATAAAAAACGACAACAGTTATAATAACTTTTGAATGGGAAAATAAAAACGAATTTTTTTCTTTCTACAATTAGGCATCGTGAGTTAGCTAATAAAACTATTTGGACAAGTCTCAAATTTTGCCTACAAAATATTAAACAGTTTTCAAAAGAATTGGTCCTAATATACCTGAAGAAGTAGAGTCGCCAACTGAAGTATTTCTTCATTTATTTCCTGAAACATTAGTTTTTTACATATTTTTCCCAAAAAAAATTTATATGCCTTTAGAAGTAGGAAAACCCCCCAAATTCATTCAAACCAACAAGCGAAAAGGGGAAAAAAAAAGGGTTTTTTTGTTGAAAATTTTTTTAATGGGAAATTAAAAAAAAAAAAGGGTTCCCCTAAAGGGGGCTTTGGTCTTCTCCCCCGAACTTCGGGAAAAACTTCATAACCCCAAATTTTACCTAGAGATCGGTTTTTAACTTTCCTTGAATGATAATTCAGTTTTACCCCCCCGAGATTTTTCCCCAATTACGACAAGCTCTACAAATTTGCCCTTTTTCCAAAATGGGAAAATTTTTTTAAATTATACAAACCCAGAAAAATCAAGCTATAGATGAATCCATGATGTTTTAAAAAGGGGCCCCCGTTGTTTGGGAAAAAATACACCCCCATGAAACCGATAAAACGGGGTAAAAGGTATGGGTTAGGGCAAAAAAATCAGGCTCCTTTGTAAATTTCCCCGATATATACTGGAAAAATTGGAGATACTAGGGGGAAAGGCTTGGGCGCTCGGATTTAAAAATTTAAAAATCTTATCGGAAAAGGGCACCACATCTATTTTGACAATTATTTTAATTCTGTCCCTCTTAAAAGTTGCTTAAAAAAGTCATTTTAATATATCTTCTGGGACAGTAAAACGTACGAAAGGACCTACCTAATAACGTAAAGGAAGGGTAATTCCCTTACAGAGGGGGTTTGTTTGGGAAGTAAGTAAAGATAGTATAGTGTATGTAAAATGGAAAGATAATAAAGCTGTTCATTTTTTTAACTACTCAGATCCGTCTATCAGTAGCAAAACAAAAAAGAAAACAAATGATGGTACAATAAAAGAATTTGCTTGTCCGCTTCTTATTGTTAATTACAATAAAAAAACATGGGGTACGTGGATAAACTGGACTTTTGATTAAATCTACTTATGAAATTGACGGAAAATCGAAAAAAGTGGTGGCATCGGATTTTTGGATTTTGTTGATATGGCGATTGTTAATTCCCATATCATTTTCAAAAAGCGCGCCAAACGATCGTCATGTCAAAACCTAAAAAGAATTTAGACTGTCAATAGCCGTAGGCTACTTGGAGCAGGCCATAATATTTCCAAAAAAGGAAGGCCATCTTCAATGCCATGCTATAAGGTGAATGTATCTCCCGAAATAAGATACGACTCCTGTGCTCACATGCCATTAAAATTGTACTTCGAGAAGGGTGTGCCCTTTTTTACCGCAAAGTCGAAACTCATCGTACTAGATGGATGTGTACTAGGTAAACTCTTAAACTCACGATATAATTCCATTCTAATTCATCTTTTTTTTGGTGAAATGTTGGTTTAAGCCTTGGGGATAAAAAGAACTGTTTCTTGGAATTTCACAAGATATAATTCTTATTTTCAAAATAAATGAACATGCAAATCTTAAAAAAATTTTAGTTTATTTACGTCTTACCGGTTTTACAGTAAAACCGCCCTTTTCAAGGCCCAAAAAAAAAACTTAAAAAAATATTTTTCCATAATTTTATAACCTTTTTGATTCAAAAAAACTAAACTGTCGCTACCATAAAATATTTTCGAAAAATCCGGCCGCAAAGGGTTAACCGATGCCCGTCTGACCAGGTTTACGATGTCGCGGGCAAGATTACCGCACCTTTAGACGTCTTAGATAGTAATTATCTTTAAATACGTATTTATTGTATTTAATCATCATAAACTAAAAAATCGATCGGTGCAGGGATTTTGCCCTTTCAATCCTTTTGTTGATATTTATTAATGATATATAAATTAGTTTTTAATGTAAACAACTTGGCCGGGGCTCTACATTTTTTGCATAAAAGATTTTTCCTTGTAAACAATAAAAAACTTTTGACGTACAAGTCAGACAGGGTTATAAAACAAGGACTAAACAGGGCCTTATTTGATGTTCCCCATTTAAATTAAATATATATATATATATATATATATATATATATATATATATATATATATATATATATATATATATATATATATATATATATAAATATATTATATATTTTATATATTTTATATATATATATATTATATATATATATAATATATATATATTATATTTATAAAATAATAATATATATTATATAATAATATATTTATAATATTATTTATATATATATTTATAATTATTATAATTATTTAAATTAAATAAACTCAAATGGCCATTTGGTTTGTATTTTCCGTAAAATCTAAGAGAAATACTAAATGAAAAGATTTGAATTAAAACACAGTAAGTTGAATTAACCGCCCTTTAAAGGGAGTAAGTAATTGGCACTAGCTTAAACAACCCTGCTCAATTTAGGATGGTTTTGGTACTTAGTCTAGCATAAGTCCAGCCAACTTTGAGAATGTAATAGGGGGAAAGACTGTTTATTTTTAAAAATAATGTGAAATAAATGCCATTTTAAAATAATTTATTTTTGAGCTAAGAACGTCCGATCGTGCATAAAACGTAATAAGTATTTTAGGCGTTAAGTGCCCTTAAATATTGGAGACCTTCGCTGTCCCACTTTGGGGTGGTAAACGTCACTTACCGCCCCTAATACTTAAATAACTAATGACAAAACATCAGAAAAAGCTTTGAATTTTCTAAATTTCCAAACTTATTTTTTTTTAAATTAAGTTTTAATTTTTATTTTTTTTTTCCTTTTTTAATTTTATTTTGAACGTAGATTAGTGTTCTAATTTTTTTTTATTTTTAGGGGGATTTTCTTTTTTTCTGTTTCAGGCGATCTGCAGTTCATAGGGGTCAATAGAGCTGAGCAGGCGAAGTAGGCTATGCCCCGTCACCAGGACCGAAGTGATTCTATTTTCTAGAAAATTTCAAAGCGAGTAAGCACAAGAAAAACATACCTAAAATAATTGTGTGGTCCTAATATTCGTTATTTTAAATAATACTTGGATACCTTTGCTTAATGCTGGGGGAATTTCTAGAAAACTTAAAATTATTTATTCTATCAACCTTCCTATTTTTTTTTATTGTACATATCATAACAGATTATTATGTCATTACGTTATAAATTTTTGACCAAAAGCTCTCAGCGTATCTAAAAAAGTGACCGCAAAAACTGCCTGTTTTTTCACAATTTACAGAGAGATGAGGAAAAGTCGCAAAAAAAATAGGATGAGCATTAGGGTGGAGCGAAAAATTTAAAATTAAAAATTTTAGTTGTAATAGCGCGCAAAATATGCGTATGTTAGTTTTAAGCATTGCAAAATTTTAATTTTATTTTTGTGAAAGTTTTTTCTGCCTCCCCAAGAGCCCTAACTTTAAAAAAAATCTGATTTTTAGGTAAATATTGAAATTTTTTAATTATTTTAAGTATCAAACCGTACAATAGGCAGTTCAAACGAAACAAATTGATGACAATAAGAATTTAACCCTAAATTAAGTTCCTTACATAAAATTTACGTTTTTTGCCTCCCCAGAGCATTAAAATATAACGAAAACACTAATATTTTACCTACGACAACGCTATTGAGACACTAATTTTGACTCTGGTTATACGATGGTGTAAACAGACATTTTGGAACGCGTCAACAAGTCCTAACTTGTCGAAAGGTGTTTTCTGTTAATGCTCTTGCAATAGTTTGTTCCAGTATTAGGCTATATCGAAACTTAGTAGCGTTCGGTTCGTACGACTTACATAGGCGCTTAGTATATTTTTTTGAAGTGCGTTTGATTAAAATGGCAAAAGCAGGTCCGTCTGGTTTAAATACAAGGTGTTCCGTGAGCTGTCCTGTGTTTGGGCATCGGTCGCAATTACCTGAAAATGTTTTGCCGACATATGAACAAATTATGAAGTATTGTGCGTGGATTAGGTTTAAAAAAAAGAGAAGTAAAAAAAGAACCCGTATTTTCCGATATTGCCGAAGGTAGCAGCAAAACTAGAAGAAATCTGGCACAAAACGTCTATCCTCATAGTTTCGCGGAGGGACCAGAAAAATAGTAATTAGCAGAGTGGATAAAAAACACATAAAAAAATGCAAAAGAGAAGAAAGGCAAAAAAAAAGGAGGCTGTTCGAAATCTTAACTATCTTACAAGCCTTAAAAACACACCTAGCACAGTCACTTCAAAATGTTTACCTACCTGTGACTTGCCTTCCGATTCAGGTTAAACAAATCTTTTGATAGTGAGTTTAACACCCCGGTTCCCCCTCCCCACCTTTAGCCTCTAAAGATGTTGAAGAAAAACAGCAAATGCGGATTCAGCTTACCACTTTTGCAAAAACTTGCGACAGACATGGAATATCTGATCAGTTTTAAATGTTATTGAAGTAGCAACACCAGAATCCTTCTAAAATTGTAGATCAAAAATAAAGTTAGAAGAGAGGGCAAAAAACTCGTTCTAATCTAGGTGTAGAAGAAATGAGTGTGATAAAAATACATGGCATTTACTTTGGGGGCGCAAAGATAAAACCTTAACCCAAGTTAAAAAAGCAGACAAGTTCTACCCCAAACCTTGTAGAAGAACGTATAACTTTGGTGCAAGAACCAGAATGTAAATATATCGGTCATGTTTCTCCGATTTCTTACCTTAAAAGATATTAAAGGCAGTATAGTTAATATGTTAGAAGAAAATGCAATTGATGTAAGAGATTTAAAAGCTATTGGTTGGGATGGGACTGTCCTAAAGACGGGTGTAAAAGGCGATGTTATAAGACTCTTGGAAGAACACTTTAGAAACCACTTCAGTGGTTTGTGTGTATTTTACACGCAAATGAACTTCCACTTGACACTTGTTTCATCATCTAGATGGAGACACTACCGGGCTCGTGGATTTGCGGGTCCCATTGGAAAACAGTTGGAGAAGTGCGATAAGATGCCAGTGGTCCAGTTCACTCCATTAAAGGTAATTTACCCAAAATACCTGAAAATATTTTGACGGAATTTAGTTCCGACCAAAAATATTTGCGAAATATGTCAAGCAATTTCTATTGGGTGTTGGCATCTGTATCAAATCGAAATCCCGGAAAACCTGCTCATTCGCGGTGGGTGACAACTGTAAACCGTATTCTTCGACTTTATATTTCAAGCGAAAATCCATTGCCAAGTTTGATGGAACTAACAAAATTCATTATGAACGTTTACGCTCCGATGTGGTTTCACTAAAATTGCAGCCAACATGCAAAGATCCCTTCTGCAATCCATAAAGTTATCCTTTACATAAAGACTTAAGAGATATATTGGATTCTGTTATACAAGAAATGGCTTTTTTTTGGGCCCCATAAAAACATACTCTTAAGCATGATTTCGATGGCAGAAAACATATTCAAGAACTTGGACTTTTTATTTTAAAGGCCAGAAGTTCTATGTAAAAAAATTTCAAAAATATTGAGGCTTTAAGCTTTCCCCTTTACGTTTTGAAGCAAATGAATACTTTGAGCTAATTGACTGGCAAAAATGTAGCTAAAAACCTTTTTATTTCTCTCAATTTCTGAAAATCTCAAAATTTATTAGCAACCCTGACTCACCCAAAATTAATTTTGGAAAGTACCCATGTCACACACAATATGTTGAGAGATGTGTCAAGCTCGTCACAGAAGTTTCTGCAGCAGTTTGTGGTTCAGAATCTGGGGATGGATTTACAAGAGCGCGGTTTTTAGAAAAAAATATGCCGTGTTTTAATACGAAATCAAGTTTGTCTTCAAAAAGTGGCTTTCTTATAAAAATATTTTCCTTGGGACAATATTTATTTGTTATATTTCCTCAATATATGAGATTTTTTGCTATAATTTTGTTTAGTTTGTTTTTTCTTCTTGAAATCTATTAAAAAACCTACCTAGAAATTTTACTAATAATTACTACAGCTATTTGACTTTTTTTTTTTGGGTGGAGGGGCATATCATACTTAACTAGAGTGTTAGACAAGTTTTTGTAGGTATTACATTAAGTTAAAGAAATTTTTAAAATCTTTTCCGTATTTTACTCCACCCTAATGAGCATTGCTTTTCACTTATTGCAAATTTTTAAAAATCAACCCTACTTGGGGGTTGGGAAGTTACGGTTAGTTTTTGAAAAGTTTGTAAATCAACCACCATGGACTATGTGGGGGTCCAATCACCTCCTAAAATATATAAAACCATATAGCAACTTTAAAAATTGCAAGAAAAATCAGATTTTTCAGGACATGTCTAATAAGAAATAAATGTATATGATAATCTTCTTCTTGCTGTGCCATACTCTATTTTAGAGTGTAGGCGCCCTCTCGCACATATCTGTGTTGCGTACCAACTAGACACAAATATGGCGACCACCGGCTTAACGTGCCTTCCGAAGCACATGTGAGAGTGTTTGCTAAGCAGGAATACACACCAAAGAAATAAACCTTGAGGTTTATATTCTTTGACTACAAGTGGTTTGCCATTGCCTTCTGTGAGGTACGTTTTTCGAATGGACAGTGCGGGAATCGAACCCGGGTCTTCGTGGCTAAGAGGCATTCAGTCATTCATTTTAATTAGTCTTTATTATTATAAATTGATGGTACATTGTTTACATCTACATTTTATTTTATATATATTAGGTATATTTCAATTCCACGGGTAGGACTTCCAGCCGTTGGAATGAGCCAGACCTGGCCAGAGCACAGGGACGCAGATGGAGGCGTCGATGGTAGTGCAAACAATTGCTAATAGATTAGCTAACATTGTTCCGTGAACTTTACAATGCATTGAACATTTGTTATTTAAATTAAACTAATATTTTGTGCATATTTGTTGTGTTTGTTCAGAATTGTACTTTGTTTTTACTGGAAAAATTTAGACAAAAAACCAGCTTGATACAGCTAAGAGGCTGGTACGCTGCCACTACACCAGCTCGCCACATATGATAATCAATCACCCTTATCTAAGGGTAAAACCACCCTTATCAATAGGAGAAATTGAATGAAATGCTAACTTTTTCAAAAAAGTCTGAGCTTTGTATTTTTTTGATTTAAGTGTATAAAGCAGGTGTACCTATATTTTTCGGGCTCACTTTTAACCAAAACGACCCCTCCAAGGGGGTATATTTATCCCCTAAAATGTGGAAAATTATATACAACTTAAAATTGTAAAAAAATATTTAGATATTTTAGGATATCTCAAATATGGCATTAACAGAACACAAAACATATTATTTACATTTTTTCTACAACTTTTAAAGTTGTATCTGAGTTTAATCATAAGGGGCCAAATTTACCTCAGAACTTCAGAAATGAACTTGAAAAATCTAATATACGTTTTATATCTTTAGAATAATAAATAAGAAGCTAGAACTTTTTTTTGAAACAACATTTTAACTTTTTATTTAATTTTCCTCATAATAAGGGTGGCTCATAACAAGGGTGGCTGCACCCTTAATTTTATGGGTTTGCTGTTGATCAAAACTCATTCTGATCGTTGGTTTTATATTTAAATTATATTTAAGATATCCTAAAACATTTAAATATTTTTTACAATTTTAAAATGTGTATATGATTTTCTACGTTTTAGGGGATGAATGTACCTCCTTTGTAGGGGTGGTTTGGTTGAAAGTGAGCTTGAAATATCTAAAAATTGCTGTTTAATATGTTTGTATTAAAAAAATACAAAGCTAAAACTTTTTTTGAATAAGCTAACATTTTATTTAATTTTCCTGGTAATGCGGGTGTCTTCATTATCAAAACTCAGTCTGAACGGTGGTTTATGTTAATTAATATGACATAACTCAAAACATCCATATATTTTTTTACAATATTATTTGTATATGAGTTTCTACACTTTAGTATATGACTATACCCCCTTGCAAGAGTCGTTTTGATTAAAAATGAACTTAAAAAATCTAGGTACACCTGCTTTATATACTTGAATCAAAAAATACGAAGCCAAGACCTTTTTTAGAAAATTTTATTCAATTTTTTCTATTAATAAGGGTGGTTTTACCCTTAGAAAAGGGTGGGTTATTATCATATACATTTATTCCTTATTAGACATGTCCTGAAAAAATTTGAAAGTAGCATATGATTTTATATGCTTATTTTAGGGGATGATTGCACCCTCCCCCCATAGTCCATGGGGTTTGGTTTACAACCTTCTCTGGAATGGAAATGTATTATTTTATTTTTTCAATGTCTATTTAAAACAAAAATCGCAGTGGGAATAACTTTTCCACTGCTATGTCCGCAATTCTTTAGATTTGGCGACTCTTCAACCCCTAAAAAGGGGTGATTTTTAAAAATTTGCAAAGAACAAAAAACTGTGCTTATCCTAATTTTTAAAACGAGTAATTTGCTATAAAATTCATACTTGTATGTCTTTTTCTCAGCTCTATGTGAATTGTCAAAAAATGCAGTTTTTGAGCGATTTTTGGGGTCACTCTTTTATTATCGAAATAGAAATAATTTTAATTAAAATTTAAAATTTTTAAATATATAAATTATAAAGAAAATATCTGCAATTTAGGATTACTTATTTATATTTTTGTCTTGTGGATAAAGAAATCATTATGGTTATGTTAAATCACTTACAGATGATTGTAAAAAAGTATTGTGGCAATAAGTTTTATAAAATAGGTATTGAATTTTAATGTCATAAATAAATATGTTTTATGCAGTCAATTTTACAGATATTTAAACATAAATTATAACGTGAAAAATCTGCAATTTTTAATGATTTAATCAAGTGATATACCAACAAACTATCCGTAACAGCAGAATGTTTATATTTATAGAGTGAGCTTAACGACTAAAATATGACAATTGTGCAAAATAGTTCAGGAGTGCCCATATACGACCAGAGAGTGACGAATGACACAACTGCTCGGTCATAAGACACTTAAAAATTGCTTTTCACGACGACCTTGTATGATTGAAACAATGAACAAAGAAATTTTGTGATTTAAATATTCAGGTTTAAAGCTTCGTAGATTCTAAATTTTAGTTACATATATAGGGCAAATTTGACAGCTGTCAGCCTGTTATGTCGATTTAAAAAAAATGCCTGTAACCTTTTTTGATCGCAAAGAAATTTAACGTTATCGAGTGTATTTTATGAATATAAAGAGTGTAATTTTTTTTTATTTTGAAATTCAGACTATTGCTTTGCACAACTACCTTGTATGATCGGAACAATGAACAAAGAAAATTTGTGATTTAAATATTTAGTTTTAAAAATTAGTAGATTTTAAATTTTAGTTTTATAACATACAGTATAACTTCGATAGTCCGAACAGATATAGATCAGACACTTTGTGTTAAATTTGACAGCTGCCATCTGTTATAATCGTTTAGAATGCCGATATCAAAAAAATTCATGGAACATTTTTTGTTTGCAATGAAATTTTACGTTGTCAATTGTGTTTTCTGAATATACAGGGTGTGTCTAAGAAAATTTTTACTTTTTTTAATTTTCAATATATATTGAAAAAAAATAATCGATGTTGGTTTATTTTTTAGGTACAATTTTATTATCTGAAAACTTGCAAATCACAAAGAAACAAAAATTGAAATTTGGCAGTAACGTAAACTTAATATTCAGTTTAAAAATGACAAAAGCCGTAAATAAAGTCCTGAGAAAAGAGCTAACCTTACAAAGAAGAGTCACTTTCTCCAAAAGTGTCATTATGACACGTGGTGGACAGCCAGTCTGGGACGAGAATGCTTAAAAGCTATTAGATGCTAAGGAAACTAGACTAATAAAAATGCTGTAGAAAAATAGAATAAGACAAACAATGTAAAGAGGAAGAAAAATAAAACTACGCCTGGAATAACAATCAAACCAGAGATATTGGCATTGTATTTACTGCCTAGAAAAGTTCATTTATTCACCATCAGATGATTGGATTCATTACCATTAATGCGAAGAATGGTGTCACGAAAATTGTGCTGATGCTGTGATGTCATTTATGTGCTAATAATTAATATTGATCCCATTATTTATTATTTCAATTTTGTTAATAATTTCAAAGTTATAGTGTTAAAAAAAATTATTCAACTATTTGTTATGTACGATCCTCTTTGCCTCGAGAATTGGGGCAATTGGGATATTTCTGTTTTTAGTTAACATTTTGGAGAATTTATGAACAATTTAAGTTTTAAAATGTTTATTGTGTAGCTGGATAGTTACTGATTACCATTTTGTCAATAAAAGTTAAATTTATTACACTTTAGTATTGTTTTCATATCCTCAAAAAAAAGCAGATCAGATTTGCCTTGATCAACCCTAGTGGTAATCTGACTTAAATCTTTGTAAATATTAAATCTTCAACATTTTTCTTAAAAAAATACTTTCAGGCATCATGTTAACATTTTTAAAAACTTTTTTTTGTTAAACACTACAATACAAAGTCGTTCATTTCTTATTGTAAAATTAAAAAAAAGGAAAAAGAAAAGGTCAAAGGCGCCATAGATAGGAACAATCATTGTTAATAATTATTGGTTATAAACACATAATTAAATACAAAAAAACTGTTATTAATTTATGTAAACAAATTTAATAATTTGTCAGTTAAAAATAAATATTTAAAATTTAAAGGCTAATACAAATTAGCCATGTTTAAACTGAAGCTTATTTTTGATTTGCTTAAGTAAGCTGATCACTGCTAGCTTCGTTAATCCGAACTTTTTGAAAATCAAAACGAAAGATTATCTATCTCGTCAAAATGGGTTTTTCTAAATATAACAGATGTCCAAAGGAATAAAAAAAAATGATAAAATAAACGCGAAAAATGCCGTAAGTAAGTATTTAAAATTCATTGTTTCTAAATTCTTCTTGAAATCTATTTAATATCGCATTTATAATATCAAAATCCAAACCACCATTTTTTTATCTTTGGACAGTCCACGAAAGCTCAGGCCTAAGTATAAACGTACCGTGGGTAGCTTAAGTGTGGTGAGAGGAAATTTGTTTACACGGAACTTAAATGTTTAAGTTTAAGTTTAAATACTCCTTTTTTACATAATTTTTACCAAAATTTAAATTTTCTGAAAAATACAAAAAAAAAAATAAAAAAAATATTTTCAAATTTAAATTTGTCAATTTACAAAACTTGAGAAGGTGTTTGATTACTTGTCTGGGTAACATCTAATGTATTTCTGAACATTTGGGGATCCAAAAGATGCTGATCAGCAGGTGTTTACCGAGCGTTTCCAGGCGTTAATTTTGAATGCACCCCAGGAGATCTTTGTCTCAACTGAAAAAAAGTTGGGTCTTTTGTTTTACCTTTTGGTGTTTAGCGAGTCTTAATCTCAAATTAAAATTTTGGTGAATGGAAAAAAATTTGGAACAGTAAATGGTAATTGAATCGTAAAAAGCTTTTTTAAAAAAGCAAAAAAACTAATATAAAAAATTTTAACCGTTAAAAGGGGGCTTTAAATTTGTGTATTAAAAAATCAAGTGTTATTTAAAAAAAAAAGAATGAACAAACTGTTGTAAAAGAAATGTTACAATATTGTGGAGCTTAGAAAGATGAACTAGTAGAGTTGGTCAAAGTGGATAAATATTTCTTAAGGAGAAACCTTTCTTCATACTTGATATTCAAAGACACCAAAAAGAAGTGGATTAATATTGCTTTAAAAAAATACCTGGAGGAGAGAAAACCTGGAAGCTGGAAGCGCTGGCAAAATAATTAATTATAATAAAATTTAATACATATAATACTTTATAGACAACAGATTAAAAATAATATTCATTTTTTTTAAAAAAGAACGTAATTAAAATTCCTAAAAAAAAAAATTTTATGGCTACAAAAATTTTGTCTTTTATCATTTCTGATATACGGGTGATTATA
>JAHBCN010020607.1:0-14938 GCA_019359885.1 Listronotus oregonensis
ATTGTAGAAACACCCCTATCTCAACAAGAAAAAAAAAACCCGAGTTTTTTTTAATGTAGATGGTGTGGAGAGGAAAGAGAACGCCATACAGTTTAAATTCCAACACTAGGGGCCATCAGGGGGAAATGTCTAGGTACGACATGGGGGGGCCTAAATAAGATTTCCCCCACTAACAGGACTCGCTTTCCCCATTAGGAAAGGGGGCCTTTTTAAAAAAACGACAGCACCATATCGGTAAAAAGGAACATACGAAAGGGGGGACAATACAGGGGTGGCCCGGAACATGTGTTTTTAAGGTTTGGGGTGGACATAATGGGCTTGGGCCCCCCATGCTCGGCCCCCCCAGCAGGGAACTCCCCATTTTCTGGCTAATAGATGTAATATATGTTGCAAAGTACTATAAACCCAACTTTTTTTTTGATTGTTACCCGAATAATGCAAACCCCCAAAAATACTCCCCGGGGTTTTTTTTAGATGTAAGGTGGTGGACCATGGAAGGTCAAGCTCTTTGCAATGCCAAAAAAAAAAAATTCCCCTGGTTGTTTTGCTATCGGCAACAAATTTCTTCTATTCACACTTTAGCGGTGATCAATTCAAGGAACACTGTGGCGGGGGACCCCTGCACAGCTGTTTTGTCAATGCCCCCTTCGCTTTGTCCCCCCGCGGACGTCGTTTTTGAAATTTTAATCCCCCAACGAAAAAACGTAAGTTTTTAAGTAAATAAAATTTTATTTTTTTTTTTTTTTTAAAAGAAAAATATAAAAATTTTTTTGCTATAAAAAAAAAAAAAAAATATTACTTTTTTTTAAATATTGGGTTAAAAAAAGGCCCCAGTTTCCCCTAGGGAAAACCAATGGTTCCTTGCAAGGCGAATCAAAAAATGACAATGGGCCTTATTAGAAACATCTAGGTTTCCCAAAAAAAAAATTAAAAGTTTTTTTTTTAATTTAAAAAATGCAATGAGAAAAGTAAAACAATGTTTATGTTCTTAAAAATTTTACTTGTAATCATGTTTTTAAAATTTTTTTTAAAATGTTTTGTTAAATATAAAATTTTTTTTTTTGATAATACATTTTTTTGTTTGGCCTTCTTGGAACATTTTGGCTTTACAAAGAACGAACCCGTAAGGAGGCTATTTTGAATGATTTAATATTTTTTTATTCGTCATTAAAATATTGAATATTTATTGGTTATTAATAAAGGTCATTACAATTATTTTATAATACATTCTTTGTTTTACGATAGTGTTCAAGTAACATTCATTTTTAAAGTGAATATAATATTGTAAAATTTAATGTTTCATATTAATGAATGATTTTTTATGTGGTTTAAGTAGAATTAGAAAAACGACTTTACAACATTAGTTTTTAGTTAAACGACTGATTGAATTTATCGGCCTTTTTTTGAGCCCTGTTCCTTTAGGGACGTTTAAATAATTTATTTAAAAAAAATAATTAATCTCAAAGCTAATAAACCAAAACTGAAGATGACGGCTTTCTTTGGTGGATACTGCAACCATCGTGAAACAATAGTAGTTGGTGATGACTTAACCTTTCGGTACTGCTGTCGGCCTTTTGGTTTTATCTACTAAAGCCAAAAAACCCAAAATAAAAAAATATGATTTACTTTTCCAGATGTTTTAAACATCAAAGTTACTATGCACATCCCTATTTGTTCGGCTTTCAGCTGCTATACAATGTATTCAAAAATTTCCCCGGTTAACCACGTGACCACGCGATTTTGGTTTGGTAAAGGGCCAACTGCTTTTTTTTTTTTCTTATTAAAAATGTTGTGTTAAAAAAAGGTTCATAAATTTTGCCGGCATTTTTTTTGTGTGGCCATTTGCCAGTTTCTAAACTCCGAACAAAGAAAAAAAATATGTAAATTAAAGTTATTATAATAACCTCCAAAAATGTTAAAATTCTGAAAAAATCAGAATCAGTGCAGGATAATGGTCAAAATAACACACCTTTTATGAGGCAAAATTAGGCTTGGCAACACAGCAAGCTCTGTTTAACAGTTAACTTGACTGAGACTACCGACAAACTTGGTCATTGTTGTCGTTGGCGGTATTTGGTTTTTGGATAGCTTTTTTGGAGAATTTTTAGATTTTCTTAATCAAAATATTTTTGAAAACGAACCTTACAAGCTTAAAAAAGTTCTTTTGAGGATTACTTTGCATATTTCTAGTTTTAAAGGTAAGTTAGATGTGTTTTTGTTATTGAGGTTACGTAAATAAAACTGTTTTTTTTTTACTTTTAGAAAACTTTAAAATTGGACTGTGAAACAAATCGTTTTTTAACAATGTCATATTTTAAAAAGTTCAACTCGTTTAGAATGGAACGGTCATATTCTCTCCAAATTTTATGGACCAGTTTGGGGAAAGGTTTCCACTTCTTTCGGTAGAAAAATTTTTCCCCTCAAGACATGTTGTGCTTTAAAAACAAGAATTGCATTTGTAAGGGTAAAGTCCACTGGAAGGTACCCTGCTTTCAGAATCTGTTCTTGATGAAACGTGCTCAAATACACAGTCCTAACAAATGGGCGGTCTGGGTAGACAGAAGTTGTCTACCCAGACCGCTAAGGATACTATTTTAAATAAAAATTAAACTTTATGTTAACAGTGACATACATTTTTAGGAATGTCTGTTGATACTTGCCATAAAGAACCAACCAAAAAATTGGAAATGAATTCATATGAGGCTATAGTATTGCAAGAACCCCTTCCACCAAATTTTGCCAATGGTTTAAAGAGTTTCTTAACAATAATGATGTTTTAAACCGTACTTTCTTCTCTAATGAAGCTTGGTTTCATTTGTCGAGTTATGTTAATAGTTAGAACTACCGAACTTGGGCCACGAAGAATCCACATACCTTTATCGAAACTTTATTTTTGATTACAGTAATAATGTTTAAATAATTAGAATTTTTTATAGATTGTTTCATCTTAATTTCTTTTAGCATGTAATTATTATCCTAATTTTTTTTTATTATGTATTAATTGACGTGTAAAAACACTTGTGTTGTGTAACTTATTACCAATGTACAGGGTGGCCAGATAAGAACGCAAAGTGCTGTATCTTGAAAACTATTCATCGTAGAGACTTGCGGTAAAAAAGTTTATGACTAAAGAGGCTAAAAGAATACCGTGGAAAATATTTTCAGATGGTCGCCAGGGGGCGTAACCGCCATCTTCAACTTTTAAGTGATTTTTCACTGAAATCTACCCAGTAAATGTTACCAAAAAATATATGCTTTTTAAAGCTCAGCTTTACTCGAGTAATTTTTGTGACGTATCTGTTAAAATAAAGTGGTGGGGGGTAATTCAATGTTTTTTTTAAATAAACAGCTGTAACTCCTAAATGACTAAACAGATTTTAACAAACTTGGTCTCGTTGGAAAAAACATTTATTGCTCCAACAAATTCGTCTTATCTGTGATATGTCTAGTTCTTAGTAATGCGCTAGAGCGCGTTTTTTGATCTAATAACAGATAATTGCATAATTCTCTAAAAAATTAAATGCAATAATACGACTTTTTTTATAAAAACGAAGTGAAATGATAGCTAAATAGGCCAGTGAAAACCGTATCTCGATATCTTATTCGTAGCCTGAAATATCAAAGAAAGAATATTTAGTTATCATATAATTTTAATAAGACCCTATTACACCGATATTTATTGTTATTTATTTGTCTTTTTTCAAGGTTCAATGATAAAATGTCTTAATTTAATAATTTTTAAATAATTAAAATATTCTTTGTTCAAAAAATAAAAAAAAAACGCGTAGGGGCATAATAAAAAAAAAATTACTGATTTTGAAATAAAACTAATGCCTCCTTAAATGCTCGAACTGTCTTCCATCACACTTAATACATTGTTGAAACCGCTTATGCGTGGACATTACAGCAGCTTCAATTTCTGCTCTTGACAGGCTGTGAAGTGCTTCTTGTATTCGTATTTTTATGTCGTCTCTCATTGTTGGTTGAATTTGGTAAAAAACAATCTCTTTCAACTCACCCCATAGGTAGAAGTCCAAATAGGTGAGGTCTGGGGATCGGGGTGGCCAAGGAAATAGACTTCCTCGCCCAATCCACCTTTGTTGATATCTTAAATCTACATGTTCTCGCACATTTCTTGAGAAATGTGCTGGGCAACCGTCTAGTTGCAAAAACATATTTTGTCGTAATTGCAGGGGTATATCTTCTAATAAAAGAGACAATTGGTTTACCAGAAAATCAAGAAATACGGCACCATTTAGTGGTTGATCAAAGACATAGGGACCTATAATTGTTCCGCCCAGAATGCCACACCACACATTGAGACTCCAATGGCCTTGATGTTGGACCTCCCGCAACCAGTGAAGATTGTTGTCAGACCAATAATGCATATTATGCAAATTAATGTTTCCATTACTCCTAAAAGTGGCCTCATCTGTCCAAAGAATTTCGGATAAAAATTATCTATTTTCCCTAATCATGCCCAACATCCAATGACACTAATCTAACCGTCGGCGTCGGTCAAAGCCTTCGTGATTCAAGGTTTGATTTAAAACCATATGATATGGGCGCAGTCTAAAAATTTGAAAGGAACACATTGCGAAATATGTAAAGTAGTATTTTTAGTGACATAAAGACTTAGGTACCTGTGATCCTTTAAAATGTTTAGAATAGTAGTACGTGATTACCCAACGAGCGAGACATTGCTCTTGTACTAACGTGGGGATTGAATTCCACATATGCTAAGACATTAGCCGAGTGTCTTCGCAACTGAGGTCGAAAGCTGCCAATATTACGCAAATTTCACACTAAACGCGAAAAAATTCTCGAATCTCGTAAACGCCGATTTGGATATCGAGCTCTGTATACCCTTTGAGCCAATGACGCATTTTGAAGACATTCAAAATATACCGCAATCATATCGGCAGCTTCATAATTTGTAAAAGGCATTTTAATAGTTTTACCGCTTTACTTATGTGTGCAATGAACACCAATTTGGACTGCCTAATTTTAATATTTGTTGACAAGTTGATTTTAGGCATTTGTTTTTTCCTTCATGGGTTATTCTTTTATATTCAGCCTACCTTGCACTTGCATTTTATATGCATTGATTATTATGCCCCTACGCGTTTTTTTTTAATTTTTTGAACAAAGAATATTTTAATTACTTAAAAATTATTAAATTAAGACATTTTATCATTGAACCTTAAAAAAATACAAATAAATAACAAAAAATATCGGTGTAATAGCGTCTTATTAAAATTATATGATAACTTAATATTCTTTCTTCGATATTTCAGGCTACGAATAAGATATCGAGATACGGTTTTCACTGGCCTATTTAGCTATCATTTTACTACATTTTTATAAAACAAAAGTCATATTATTGCATTTAATTTTTTAGAGAATTTGCAATTTTCTGTTATTAAATCAAAAAAAGCGCTCTAGCGGCATTACTAAGAACTAGACTTGTAACAGATAAGACGGATTTGCTGGAGCAATAAATGTTTTTTTCCAACGAGACCAAGTTTGTTAAAATCCGTTCAGTCGTTTAGGAGTTACAGCTGTTTATTTAAAAAAACTTGAATTATCCCCCACCACTTTATTTTAATAGGTACGTCACAAAGTGTTAAACAAAAATTGCTGGAGTAAAGCTGAGCTTTAAAAAAGGGTATATTTTTTGGTAACATTTACTGGTCGATTTCAGTGAAAAATCACTTAAAAAGTTTAAGATGGCGGTTACCCCTAGCGACCATCTTGGAAATTTGAAAATATTTTCCATGGTATTTTTTTTGGGCCCCTTTAGTTATAAATTTTTTAGTGCAAGTCTCTATGACGAATAGTTTCCCAAAAAACAGCACTGCATTCTATTTGGCCACTCTGTACAAATAAATCTAAGTCAAATGGTTTTAATTTAATTAATTTAAACAAACTGTATGAACTACGAATTAACGTGACTTAAATTTTCCTTTTAAGTCTATATTAACGAAAATCCAAAGATATAACAAAAATTATAACAGATCTTCGCTAAATCCAACATTTTTTCTACCTAAATCTAACAAATTAATTTTATTGACAAACAAGAGACTTAAAACTAAATGCATGCAAGAATTATTTAAAAAGGCTGTAATAACTTGGTTCAAATTAGGATTACTTGAAAAAATAATAAATGGTTAATTTTCCAACCTTAAAACACAAATGTTTTTGACATTTAAAAATCGATTTTAAAATGCACGACGGCAATGAAGATTTCGGGGGATATTTTATTAAATTTTGTGCAATCTCTGAATAGGCCACCCGCAACATTTTTGGTCACGTGGTTTATGAACATTTATAAAGACCCTGTATATCGAGATTTTCAGGCGGAAAAAAAGTTTATAAATTTATTGCAGAAATATTCTGTTTTGCAAAACAGTTACCAAACCCTTTCTTCTTATAAACATTCAACAAAATTCATTTTTCTATCTTTTTCAGCAAACCTTTAAAATTAACCGGTATAAAGCATAATGAAAATGTGCTAGTACCATCCAAAATTTTTTGTGTTTATTGTTGACCCTTTCCAAGAAAAAAAACTACTCAGACCGTATTTCCCTTTAGCATGCCGACAACGTAAATATTAAGTCCATGCTCAATTATTCCCTTTGGGTCCTCTTCCGTTCGGCTGTCTTTAAGGAAAAACAACTAAAACCAAGCAGGCTTAGAAAACAATTATGCAAATTTTATGAAAGATATTTTTAGCGTATTTTTTAAGAACGTGAGAAACGTTAAAATGTGTTTTGTTATTAACTTCCTTTCTCAAAGTTCTGTGTTAATATAATTCTAGGGTAACTTAATAAATGTTATGTTGAAGGCCCTTCGCGACCCTACATTTTAATTAGGTAGGTACCGGGGGTTTTGATGAAAATTATATAAAAAGGAAAAGAGTCATTCAAGCTACGTATCTTAAACAAATAAAGGTGTTTTAGTGTGTAATTTTTGAATGACATTTTTAAAATTATCGCTGCTTTTTCGCAACCCGCTTTAAAATAATGTATTAATTCTGGTCCTAAAATCACATAGACTAAAAGAGAATTAATTCTATTTGGTTTTAATTTAAAAATAATAAAATTTGGTCTTAGTATTTTCTGACATAATATACCGTTGCCATTTATTTTCAAAATAAATAGATTATAATAAGAAAGGAAAGTCGATAAGTTTTTTTTTTACTTTAAAGTATATGATTTGTTAGATATAAATAAATTAACTTTTTCTTTCTTGTGACAGCACACGTACAGGGTTTTTCCGTATATTTTGGAGCACCAACAGAGCTTTTATTTTTGGAGTTAGAAGACACTTTAAATTATAAAAGTTAAAGTATTTTTACTGAACCATCAGAATTTGTCATCAGATAAAACAAAAGAGCATCGAAGATGTGTTTAAAAATACCAAGTTTGGTTTTTTAAAGTGGAACACCCTGTATATTATTATTTTTTGGTTTTCTTACTTTACCAAAAATATTTATATGTTGTATGTTTCTTTTTACGTTTATTAAGTATTTTACTTTAAAATATTGCATATTTAAAAAATCTGAATTGCCAGATATCAAAATTTAGCCTATTGGTTAATCGATAACTGATAAAATTATAATTTATTGTAACGAAAAAATTTGATTGCGGTAAAAAATGTGGGAAATTTTGTTTTTTGGCAATCTAGATGTTTTAAATATGTAATATTCTTAAGTGAAATACTGGTTAAATGGTAGATAGAAATATACGGCTATATATATATATATATATATATATATATATATATATATATATATATATATAATATATATATATATATATATATATATATATATATATATATATATATATATATATATATATATATATATATATATATATATATATATATATATATATATATATATATATATATATATATATATATATATATATATATATATATATATATATATATATATATATATATTTTATATATTTATATAAAAGAACCAAAAAAATAATAATATAATGATCCATTAAAAAAAACTTAACCTGGTGGTTTTAAACACATTTCGAGATGCTCTTTTGTTTTATCTAATGACAAATTCTAAGGTTTTAAAAATACTTCAACTCTTGTACGTTTTTTCTTACTCTTAAAATAAACTCGGGTGGTGCTCCAAAATATACGGAAAAATCCTGTATCTTTTTGTTCTGCAAAGTCTAATAAAATGATTTTGACAGAAATGAATTTTACCGTTTTCTGTACCAGGATTTTTAGATAAGTATTCTTTTGAGATGCTACTAACTGCACTTTTTTATTCAATAGGGTATTTTCCTCAATTGATATTGATAATGTTGTGTGTAAAAATTAAAAGTAGAAACACAATCAAGCAAAAGCTGCAAATCCGGAAAAATACAAACCCCTTACTTTTCTATTTAAGGTTTAATTATCATTGTAATTTAAATAGCCCCCACTTCCCAAAACAAATTCAACATGGATGCCAATCTGTTTGAAACTTGATATCGACAATTGTATCGATTTTAACGAAATGCTAAAAAAATGCTTTTTAGGTTTAATAAAACACAGCCAGACTACCTAAATAGTTTCAATTGGAATAAAACAAAAAAATTACATTAAAATGGTTTTTACAACAATAATAGGCATGTCTTTGGGCATTTTCTCAATACCTACACAGCACACCAGGCTTTTCTTCTATCGTCTTGTTTTTGAAGAGAAAAGAATATTTTTTGAAGATCCTAAACTCGGCCGGCTTCTGGTTTCGCAAATAATAACAATACATTTTTTTTCTTTTGAATAAAATAACGGAAATTTACTCGTAAAAGGGTTCATATCAAGGAAAGTTTGGCGATAAAAAAACTATAGCAATAAATTGGAATATTTGGAAAGAACACACTATTTATAAATAAGAAATTATTAATACATATTAGAGGTTACAGGCAAAGACAATTGTAGTTTCACTATAGCCCCACAAAGCAATGCTAAGTTTTAGTAAAAGTTTGGACGCCCCGCTTGCTGGAGCGAGCTTCCATCAGGAAAAAGATACTTTCCCTTGCTTCTGTATAAACGAACACTGTTGCCAAAGCTATAATAATGGTAACAGTAAGTAATTATTTAACGAAAAATATGCCAAACTTATAATAATAATAATCAAAACATTTGCTTGCTGTTTAATAATATAATTTTAATTTTGTTAATTTTTACATTTGATGTATATATGTCTTTATATATCCGTCTGTTTAAAATTAAACATAAGGAAACGGACAAAAAAATGTTATGAAAAGAATGAACACTTTGTTAAATGTCAGTTTAGTGAATGGAAGTAAAAAAAAATTATACTATGACAAATATTTTTAGATATTTTCATAAACGCCTTAAAACGTCAGTAAGAATACACTTTTTACGTCTTTTTTACCACTACCGAAAAAAAACACTTCTGAAATAGCAACACGAAAGAAACATCAATTAAAATTAAAGTTTAACTTTAGAAAATTAGTCATTAATATATTGTTAAAATGTGGAAAAGAATCGATCGGATCGTTCGATTTCGCAATAATAAATGAATATTAATTTTTGTTGTATATTTCCCAGTATTTCTTGTTAAGTGTAAATGTCATAAAATACAAAATATTTTTTTTTAAAAATTTTTAATATTTTTATCATGTGTCCTATCAACTACAAATATATTTTTTAATCAAATTTAAATTTTCCAAAGTAAAAATTTACATAATTAAAATTTTAGTATTATACAGCAAAAAAATATCTTTATTACAACAAATTTGCCCTATTTTTTCAGAAATAATTCCCAGCTCATATTTTTCATGTTGACTTTAGCAGCAATGTTCCATTTTTTATAACTTAACGTATGATGTATTTTCTCTGATGGTTTGGCTCTATTCTAATAAACTGACGTCCAACTTGTACAAAAGGCCCAGCATTGATTTGTGTGTCTATGGTGAAACCTAATTGTACATTACGGGTTATACAGTTGACAGTGACAATATGACGATTGACAGGAAACATAATACAACAGAATGTTGCATATCGATATTGGTATTGAGTGTGTCGAATAACAAAAAGCTGACAACAAATTTAGGGCCGTGACGTCACGGGCTATAAAATTCAAACTTAAAATTGATTTTAAGGGCGTTTCCGGAAGGTAAAAAAAACGGAAAAATATTTTGGCGCTTTATTTTTCCATGTGACTTTACAGCAAAGCCAATAAAAAAATATGAAAAACACTATTTTCAAGTGATGATAAAGGGTTTCACCTTTTCTAGATTGACCCATGTGGAAAAATTCGTCCAACTTTGTAAAAATCAACAATGTAAAAAAATATCTTTTGTTTTTTAATTACGTTATTGAGAAACATTCTGTATTGAAAAAATTTGATTGTAAAGTTTTTTTTAATGCCTATTAAACAACAAGTTTTATATTGTAACAGCCAACAAATTAGGTCATTAAGAACAACAATGTAAAATTTGTTTACAACCTGATGTAAAAGTTTTTATGGCAAATATTTTGTTATTTAAGAACCGGGAACAATAAAGCTGCTAAAATAATTTAATATTGGCGGAAACAGTAAAATGTTATTTGATGCTAAATTTAAATGAGATTCATAGGTTCTGACTTATTTGTTTGCATTTTACCTAAGTTAATATTAGGATTTCTATCAAACATGCTAGAAGTGACGAATTATTGGATTTATTGCACTTGCATTTCAGCATTCTTAAGTTAAAAAATTGAATATCTATTAAAATAGGTTTTGTTTTAGTACTCATCTGAAAATTCGTTAGTGGGTTTATTTTGACCTAACCTACAATTTAAATTCTAAAAATTTGTCATTTTTAATGTAGCATGCGTCAAATAAATTTAGTGCGTAGGTCATTAAAAAAAACCTTAGAATTTTTGTAGGCCAGTATAGGTAACATTCTACCATTGCACAACCCCACAAAAAATTGGTCCGCACGACTTGAGCATGGTAACTTCATGGTTTTGAGTCGCTGAATCCGAATCCGGGGTCAGTTCAGCCCCATCAGTTCATTGTCATTGGCAATTCAAAGTCAAATCTGTAAAATTAATCGCAACCAAATTTAAACAGCGTATGCTTATGTTTTTGGGTGCTGAATCCAGAATCCGGGGTTACTTTGACCTCATCAGGTCATGGGCAAGGCCTTTCAGGGTCCGATCTGCAAAATAAATTACAACCAAAATTAAATAGTGTATACTTACGTTTTTGAGGTCGCTGAAATATAGACCCCATCGGGTCATGACCAAGAGCAATTTAAGGTTAAATTTGCAGAATTTAAACCGTAAGCAAATATGTTTTAAAGTTGCTCAGCACAACCCCCCATGGTCAGTTCAGAGTTAAATACACAAAATTTATCGCACTTAAATTCAAATCGTGCATAAACACATTGATATGGACTTATGCGTATACGAGTACAAATCACATTTAAATTCTGCAAAAAAAAATTAAACAAAGGGGAAAATATTTTAAAATTTTGGCCTCCTGTCAAAAATCTTTTTTTTTTTTTTGGTACCTACGCTTTATTTTTTCCTTTTATGAAATCTCACCTTGTTCTTCCTTTTTTTCCCCAAATTTTCTGGAAAAATCATCAAAAAGGTAGGGAAAAAAAATGTTTATGACAAGCCCTTATTTTTTTTTTCTCCAAGATCTAATATTTGTTTATTTTCCTATATTTTTTAGTAAATCTTTTATAAAAATATTTTTCCCCAAAAAGTGGGGATGCTTATTGATGGGTTTTAAAAAACAAAAAAACCCCTTTTACCAAAATCAAATTTTATCGGTTCCCGGGCATTGGGAATATCAACGAAGGTACCGTAACATGGGGGTAAATGGTAAGGGGCACGACGTAACCAAATTTTTAAAATTAAAAGCTCCTCGAGCATTACTTTCCCCCAAAAAATTAAATTTTACCACTCGTAGCGAATATTCGCGTTTGAATGTGGGTTTTCCCCGGGGGTTTCCCCATCTTTAAGTGTCGTCGAAAACATCAGCATAGGTGGGTTTTTCATTTTTATCCTTTGCTTTTAAAAAAAAAAAAAAAAAAGCGTTTGGGAACAATTTTGGGGAAAAAAACAGAAAAAAAAAAGGTGATCAGATTTATTACTTCCACATCCTTTTTTTTAAAAATTTGTATACGAAAAAAAAAAAAGTTATTACTTGTTTTTTTCCCCCTTTTTTTTTCTAACACCCAATTTTCTATTAAAATAATACAAATTGAAAATTAAATTTTGTATACCAAAAAACCCCTAAAAAGCTATTAAAATTTTTTTAAATTTTTAACCACTACCCCTCTTCTTTTTTTCCCCCCTTATCGTTTTTTTTTTCAATTTATATACAAAAAAAAAAAATATATATATATATATATATATATATATTTTAAATTTTTATATAAAATTTTTTATATATATATATATTATATATATATATATATATATATATTTAAAAATTTTTTATTAAAAAAAATATTTTTTGCTAATTAACCCCGTTTCCCCCCTTCCCTAAACGAATATGGCTCAAAAACAATCTGAATGGTTCTCTTATAATACCCACCTGTTTCAAAAATTTTAAGTTAATAGCTAAATTCCTTCAAAAGTTATCGAACCCAAAAAACAGAAAGACAGACCGACAGATTTTTTTTTCTCAAATTATTTTTACACGTTTTTTGGGCATTTTTTAAAATAAAGAATTTTTTTTTGACCGATTTTTTTATTATGATATATTTGTAATAAAAAAAATTTTTTTACGATCCCACTGCATCCTGATTCGCACAAAATCAAAACCTAGAAAGTAAATTTTATTTAAATAACAAAATGAAAAAAAAAACGACTTTCCATAGCTCGCAACGAACAAACTGATTCACTGATTGATAGCTCCGAAGACTTCAAAAAAGATTCGCGAAAAGACGACAACCCAAAGGAGCAGCGGCGAGCGCGAGCAGTTCGCCGCGAACGGGCGTTTTCGTATTCACTGCGTGAATGCGATGTTAAATGTTTCATTACAACGTTTAGTTACAAGTCAATCGCCGCCTTAAAAAAACTGATAACTGGTTCTCGCCTGCGGCTTGTTTTGCAAACTCCACTTTGCGTGCTCTAATAACCTACCACCACACTTTTTTTATGTAATATACTATTTTCCCTATTTTAAGTAAAATTATATAAGGTGTGACCTTTATGCATTTTTTTCATTTTGTATATTGAAGCCTAGAACATTACCCTCATCGTCATTCACATAAAACGTAAACTGTAGAACTATGAGTCCATTTTTTTCATTCTCTTTAAACTTTTATACATTTAAGTTTGTACCCAAAAAATTGCCAATGATGTTACTTAAAAATAGAAACTACTAAATATTTAAACCTTTAGGGACTGTTATAAGTTACATTATGCTTATCGGCAAATGTTATTTGCAGAATTCTGTATCAAAATCATCTAGTAAAAAAGGGTTTATTATTATTATCAAAAATATAGACACATAGAAATGACAAATAACTGGTTTATAGCTAAATTTTGTATAACCCAGTTTATACGGGGCGCCCCAAAATTTTGGCAATCCCCAAATTCTAAAAAAAAACCTAAAAATATTATGTAAATTTATGAATTTTTTTTTCCCACTAAAAAATCATCAACCCAAAAACTTTTTTTTTTTTTTAAAAAATACTAGGCCTAATTTTTTTTTTTAACATGATGGTCATTTAATTAGTCTTCTTAAATAAATATTAAATCATTTTCGCTTATTTGTTTGCCGGGGAAATTTTCAAAAAAAATTTTTTTTTAATGGATGATAAAGGCCAAAATATTTTGACAGCTTTTTAAAAAGTAAAAAAAGGTTTTTTTGATTAATGTGAAATCAACTTTTTCGAGAAATATATTATGTTTGAATTTTTTTACATTATAAGGTTTTTTCTAATTGTACGTCAATATTTAAAAAGGGAAAATTTTTTTGGTCCTTTTTAAGAAAAAAATTTTATATGAACGTATGTCCTAACGTTTTAAACTTTTGAAAAAGGAGGGTTTTTTTTTAAATAAATCATTTATTTTAATTTTTTTAATAAAAATTTTTAGAAATTTGGCATACATGTACTATGTATTAAAAAATTTTTTTGGTACCACATTTTTTTTTTTAAATTTCCAAAATAGGTCAAATCACGGACACGGGGGAAATAAAAAAAATTGGGAATAAAAAAATCCTCTTATACATACATTTATGCCAAATTTCATTAAAAAATCTAATGTGGTATTACAGATATTAATAATAAATGATTATTTTTAAAAAAAATTTCCAACCTTATCTAAAAAATTAGGACGTTTGGGGCTACGTTCTATGAATTTTTTTTTTAAAATAGACCCCAAAAATTGATTCCCCAAATATTGACGTTAATTAGAAAAAATCATGTTTTGTAAAATAATTACCAACCATGATATTTTATTTCTCGTAAACAGTTGATTTTATCGATATCAATCAAAAATACCCTTTTTTAGTATAAGGTTAAAGTTTTCCAAAAAAAATATTGTTGAGCCTTTATTACGGGGTGTTAAAACTGTTTTGTGTCAAACTAGTCCTCCGGTAAACTAAATACGCCAAATAGATTTAGTGGATTTTTTTTGACTTTTCCAGTAACCATCTATTAAAAAATATTAAAAACCCTTTATTTTAAAAGTTTTTTAAAAAAAAATTTCCCGGGGGGTCCGTTATGTACCTATTCCGTAGGGGGGGTCATAGGAAAAAAAAAAATGGGAACTTGTGATATATGAGATTCCGGAGATTGCAATATTCGGGACACCTGTTTTAAAAATAAAACTTTTACCCGCAAGGGCCTTTTGAAAATACTTGTAGTACTCAGCAATCTTTATCCCAGATTGTATTGTGTTACATTCCTAACATGTTAGTAGTTTGGTTAAAAATTTT
>JAHBCN010020608.1:0-14977 GCA_019359885.1 Listronotus oregonensis
TTTATTATAAAGTCCAAGCTAGATCTATATCTAAGTCAAAAAAGCCTATTTTTTATATTTTAAGTGCCAAATTGGGGATTATGATAAAAGTTGGGCTCCTCATGTTTGTTGTGTGAGTTGTCACGTAAATTTAGTGCAGTGGATATATCGCGTTCCTATGGTGTGGAGAAAACCTACTGACCATGTAAGTGATTGCTAATTTTGCATTACTAATACAAAAGGGATTTCAAAAAAGCATAGAGACAAAATAGAATATCCAAATTTGCCTTCTACGCTAAGGCCAGTTCCTTATTGCCAGGAACTACCGGTACCGATAGCGCCTTTAAACCTGGACATCGTGTTTCCCAGTGATTTTAATTCTTCATCAGATCTGATTCACAACTTCCTGAGAACACCAGTTGTGACTCAACATTTTTACCATCTACCAGTGAACCTCACTTAATAACTCAGAATGAATTAAATGACTTGGTACTTGACCTAGGATTGTCAAAACAAAAATCGAAACTTCTTGGTTTCAGACTTTAACAATGGAACTTGTTAGATAAAAAAAAACTAATGTTTTACTGAAACGGAATGTAACATTATCAAGTTTTTTAAATGAGTGTCGCTATGTGTCTTGTGATATTGATGGTTTAATGAATGAGCTTAATATGGAACACGATCCTAGCAAGTATCGTTTATTATAGATTCGTTGAAATACAGCCTTAAATCAGTCATGCTTCATAATGGAAACAAAAAACCATCTATTTCTTTAGCCCATTCAGTGACAATGAAAGAAACTTGCAACCAAATATTAAGTGGAAAACAGTATCAGTGATATCTGGAGATTTAAAAGTCATAGGTATCCTGCTAGGACTTCAAGGGGCTTTTACAAAGTATTGCTGTTTTTTGTGTCTGTGGGAAAGTAGGGCAACAAAAGAACACTACAATAAAAAGAATTGGCTTTTAGAACTTCTTTTAAACCTGGTACTTCAAACATTAAATATGCCCCCCTTGTTAACCCAAAAAAGGTGCTGCTACCACCTCCCCATATTAAGCTTGTACGAATGAAAAACTTTGTCAAAGTCATGGACAAAAAGATAGTGGTTTCCAAAATTAAGTGATGCAAAATTAAAAGAAGGCATATTTATTGGACTCAGATAAGGAAGCTCCTAGATGATCTGAGTTTTCAAGAACAATTAAATAAAAAGGAATTAGCAGCTTTGACGTATTTTGTACATGTAGTGAAGGATTTCTGGGTAACAAGAAAGATAAAGACTATAAAAGCCTCATAGATGAACTGTTAAAACTATGAATTACTAGGATGTCGCATGACTCTAAAAATACATTATTTTGCAGTCCCGTTTAATTTTTTCCCGAAAAATTTGGGTGCAGTAAGCGACGAAAAAGGAGAGAGGTTTCACCAGGACATTAGGACGATGGAAACAAGATACTAGGAGCGCTAGAATCCATCTATGTTGGGCGACTACTGTTGGTTTTTAAAAAGGGGTGATGCTACAGAACCAGAAGGAAAAAGTGAACGTTTTTGTCGCTGTATCATATGTCGTGCAATATATTTTTTATTCACATGACAAGCAATTCTCAGTATTGTTTTTGCATAGATTCCACATGTTTTATACGTTTATATTAAATAAATATATAAGATTGTAAAAATATGTCGTCTCCTCTTTTTTCTTCTTATAACAAAAAAATGTATGTGTTAGAGTAATTAGTTTATCATTTTTGCATTAAGGACTCTAAAATACTTTAAACAAATCTATTTTCATCAATGTTACTTTGAAAAAATTTAAATTTGTTGACTTGTGTAATTAATTAATTTTTGAAAAAAATTCTTATGACAAAATTTGTTTGTGCTCTTTGCTGCAAACATTAGATACGCCAAAGAAGTATTAAATAAAACACTTTTAAGTCTGTGCAGTGATTTATGTATTGAAAAATCGAAAATTAAAAAAATAATAAAAATTAAAATATTACGTATATTAAGAAACATTATCACATTTTTTTTTATAAATTATCCTTCCTTTACTCTACAACATATTAAAAAAAAAAAATTTCTAGGGTAGAACAATGTTAAAAAAATAAATAATATTACTAACCATATAGGACAGGGGAAGTGAGACGAGCGAAGGGGGGAAGCAAAGTAGGTCCTTTAAGAAAAAAATGCTTATCAGGAAATTTCTTTTTGTTTCGATCTTTTTTTTGAGCTGTCATAGTAATATTTTAATTTTTTTGAATAGTATAAATAATAATCGTATTATTTGCTTAGCTGCTCTATATAACAGCTGAAAAAAATAATAATAAATCAAATAAGAGAAATTTTCAGCATTTTTTCTTAAAGGGCTTACTTTGCTATCCCCTCCCTCTCCCCCTATATGGATAGTAATAATCAATGAGTTGTTAGGTTAACTGGAGAAAGCATCGATTTGGCATAAGCGTGGCATCATAAACGTACATTCTAAGGTTCTGCTTAGCGATGAATGAACCTCTGTGCTAGAAACAATAAAATCCACCAAAACCCGGGAAAATGGTTACTACAGATACAATTTTATCGTTAAGCGTGGCTGCCAAGTATCTTTCTGTTTCATTTACTTGACAGTATATTATAATTAAAATTTACTTAATTTATTCTTAAAATTACACCAAATTAAGTTCTACTATTGTATTTTAAACTGTGAATAATATTTGTTATATTTATTACTATAAAGTATTACACAGAAAAGTAAAGATGTCAAGATACTGTTTGGTTTTTGGACAGCTACGAATAAAGGCGCTAAACGACGTGACTACAGTGCATTTTTCGTAGAGGCCACCTTCGGCCTTCGGCTTCGCTCGACAGCAGGGATGTTACAAAATGCACAATTGTGCATATTGATGCACATTTTCGCGGAATATGCATAGTATGCACCTCATTCTTAAAATATCCACACTTTGTAGTTTCCACTACAACTAATAAGTAACTTTCATTTTTCAACACACTACACACAAAAAAAACAAGGAAACATTTTGACAAATACAGGCCCATAACGTCATTCGATTCCTCCCCTATCCCAAAGCTGGCAACACTGCCTAAGGTGCCCAATTCTTGAAACATTCAAATACGAAAATTTAACGTTGTTGACAGTTTTTCAATAATTATTTATCGATAATAAGCCTGGTCCTCATAAATGCGAATACTTTTGTATGCGGATCTTTTCCGATTGATCAATTTTTAAAATAATTTGGATTTTGACCAATCAGAAAAGATCCGCACACAAAAATATTTGCAATTTGCATTTATAAGGACTAGAGGCTATAGTGTATATTTTTAAATGCGAAATGTTTCAAGAATTAAACCCCTGGTGAAAGATGCCCAAATCTCAGTAAATATGCACAATCGTTTTAATGCTTCATGCATACTTCAAAATTTCCATGTAACATCCCTGCTCGACAGATGACACATCCAATTTGGCGTTTTAGTCTGAATGTTTCTTGAGTTATTTTTGTGACAATTGTATAAATTTCAGTTTTGTGTAATAACTTTTAATAATTTAAAATGGTAAGGCAGTGCCAAGTGTGTAAAGTGACGGATATGATTCCTGGATTATCATTTCACAGTAAGTACAAACTATGCTTGTACCATTCTATCGCCAATAATAAACATAACAGCTCTCGATTGCGTTAATAAATGAAATGCTTTCTCTATCTATGCTGTCAGCTCATTGGTAATAATATTTTTTTAACACTCTCCTACCCTAGGAAAAATTTTTAAAAAATTGTGTTAGTGTGTTTTAAAATACGTGACATTGTAATTTTTGAAAATTTTTAATTGGCGATATATAAATCACTGAAAGAAATCATAAGGGTTTAATTTAATAATTCTTTGGTGTATCTAACGTTTGCAAAAAAAATATGTCATAAGGATTTTTTTTTCTTGCGAAAATCAATTAATTATTTTATTCGAAAAACTACCGCGTGCAGAGGTGTAATAATTCTCTAGTTTTTCTTAAAAAGGCGATTTTATGGTAAATATATTAACATAACTTTCCCGAGGGGCATCTGAACCATGCTTATCCCGGTGTACTCTTTGCAAATTTAACTTAAAAAATCAGAAATGTTAACAATAAATACCTGACATGCCAAAACATAAGAAGCGAATATTCTGTCAATGTCTAGCGTTTATTAGTATTTTAATTACGTAATGGTAAAAATAAAATAATTTTGTTATTTCTAATGATAAATATGAAATACTTTTTATTTAAACGTATCAAAATAAATAAATAAGGCGCTTTAAAAAACGAAGAAATAATCAATTAAATTATTCTCTTCAGTTTAACACATGTTGTTAAATTCATTAGATTGTTTTGCGCTAAGATATATCGTGATGTCACACTACATTATCGCTGTGTTTGTTTTGTAACTTCCAAATTTTAAAATTTAGAGAATCGTAAACACAACGTAAAACAAAAAATCGTAACTTTAAATTTTCACATCTGACAGAAATGTTTACAATAGCTGATTCGTCTGTTGAATAAATAAATCTTGTTTAAGCGCTTTTTCATTGATAAATTTAAAAACGGATTTATGAAACAGCGATCAGTGCGCACGGTGCATCGATAAATAAAACAACAAGCCTATTCTTTAGAATGCACAAGATCATTTTTTTAATCGGGAAAAGCCACAAATGTGTCTGCACATAGCCGATAAAGTCATCCACAACACTCTGTACACTTATCTTCTATTCTTTAAAAGTATTTTGTAATTAAGTATTACGCCCAAGTAAACATCTTAAAACATTCATGGGAAACTTACAAGAAATAACAAGACATTCGGGTCCCAACTTCTTTGTCTATTTGCTTACGCAAGTATTATACAAAAAAATAGTTAAGTAAAGAACATTGTTAGCCAAAGGATTAAAATAAACCTTGAAATTGTTGTTTTAAGAACCGAGCAAGTTTTTTCTGATTAAAATCAATTATTTATAGATTAACCGATGCTTAGCAGCTTACTGTTTTATCTGCTTCAATAATATTGCGTTAAACTTCTTAAACAAAATACTAAAAATGATTGGTTGGATGATTTCCATTTAATAAATGAAAAATAATTATTTCAGAAGATATTTTGGTATAGAAACATGTAATGTCTCTAAAATTTGTTTAATTTTATATTACAAATATACGGATAATGAGTTGCTGATGGGCTTGACAATTCCAGGTTTAGTTTTTAAGTATATGGTAAAAATATTGTTAACATGCAACAAATATACATTTTAGAATGAGGTTTGTTGGCAGAAAACAATTTTTGCGTGCATATTTAACATACGTAATTCAAAAGCAATGTTTACATAAAGCAGACATAATGTTTAAGAAAAGATGTTTAACAAAAGTTGTATACAGGGTGGTCGGTAATGAATGCGCCAACAAGCAATCCTAGTTAAACTCGTGAAAATAACGATTTTGAACCAAATATGCCTTAGTAAAATGTCGTTCATTAATAAGATACAGGGCGTTAAAATTTAATTTTCGAAATTGTTATTTCTGTATAACTCAAGTTGTTTTTGAGATATCGACATGAAAACTGGAGATCGGGGGTTTCTGGGGATAAGGATTATGATTTTATTTTACTTTTTAACATACAAGTGTAGATGGCTCAGTTACACCATATTTACTGGCTGTTTCATGCCATAACTTTTTTACTATTACCGTTTTATTATTTTTTAGGTAAATATGTGAGAGTAATTATTTTTAAGAAAAAAAGGTGTACCATATTTATTTCGGTTAAACAAATCATTTTCAAAATATTTGCATTTAAACATTCTATTGCATAGTAAAAAAATAGTTACCACCAAATTAAGATAACATTTATTAACGAATATAATAATGGAATTGGGTTTATCCAATAAACCAACGTAGGCACGACTTTGGTAAATTTCATGTTCTGTGGCCCGAAATCTCCATTGCCGATGAACGGTGTAAAATGTACATAAGGATGACCAAGAAAGAATTTGACGTGCTCCACAACTTATTAGAAAGTAAATTAATCAAGCAAAACACAAATTTCAGAGAAGCAATATCTCCAGAGGAAATACTTTTATTGACCTTAAGGTAAGTAATATACAAAATAAAATACTGTATTCTTTTAAACGACAAAATCAAGTAAAAAACATAATATAGGTACTTATATATGATATTTTTATAAAACTAATAGATGTGAATTATCTTGTGGGTTGGAATTGGTAGTTCTTTCAGTATCTTCCGAATAATGGGGTATGGGTTGTAAATTTTCCTCAATGTGTGGGAAATAGTGCTCTGATGATGGCGACGGTATAAAAGTTTCAGATTCAATCGAGTAGGAATTTGCAAAAGAAGATAACTGGGGAAGGATGCGGCATTGTTACTGTTATAACCTGGGATTGTGTGACTGGTAATATGTTTCCCAGTTCGGCTTCAAACACCAAATTACTTATGCTCATTTTGAGACGAACTTGTTCATTTTGGGGAAGTCTCTTCACTGATTTAGATAAACTTCGAAAAAACAAATCGATATTATCATCAGGTACTGCAGGTGGTTCTGGAGCTCGCATTATCTGGGATCTAATACGGTTATTAGATTTCATTATATCGACCATCAGTCATTGACTTCTCAATTTTCTTTTTGCTTGCTGCTGTTCTAGAAAAAGAATTGGCATACGCTTTAACATTTGGCTTATCAGAATTATTTGAGTTTCCTAATACTTTAGAAACTGAAGTTAAAGATGTACTTGCAGCCTGGTCTTCATCGCTATTTTCAGTATCTTGCGTTTCAACATCATCAGTTCCATTTTTGGCACTCTCCTTAGTTTGGTTCTCAACATTCGGTTTATTTTGAGACTGAAAGCTGTTTTGAGATGTTCTGGGTTCCATAATGCTGACAAAAATGACATTTGAACTTCAAATTTCCATATCATAGTTTTTTTGCTGCCTGGCCACTAGTCGTCTTCCTTCTTTTTAATGCGTTGGTGTAGGCATTTCTTAGCTTTGTCCAAGCATCTCTACATTCTTGCCCTGAAAAAATAATGTTCATTTTAAACTATATTTAAGAATTTTGTTGTAGATTAGTTGTTGGAAAATTAATTGATTTTAATTTTTTTGTTTTTAGATTTTTAGCAACAGAAAATTCTTACAAATCACTGGTCTTTGAGTTTCGCATTGGATTCAGTACAGTGGGTCAAATTGTGAAAGAATGTTGCCAGGCCATATGGGAAACACTGCAACCTATATACATGCCCCAACCTGACCAAAAGCATTGAAAACAAATTGCTAAAGAGTTTGAAAAAAGTGGCAGTTCCCACATTGTCTTGGTGCCCTAGACGGTAAACATGATCAAATACAATGTCCAAATAACACAGAAAATTCCTATTTTAATTACAAAAACACTCACTCCATTGTTCTTCTTGCTTTGGTCAATGCAAATTACAAATTTATATGGATGGATGTCGAGAATTATGGTAAAAACAGTGATGGAGGTATTTTTAAAAGATCGCTATTAGGCCAAAAATCCACAAGCAACACAATTGGTTTTCCTACAGATGAACCTTTTACGCCCACAGGACCTCTTTGTACATTTGTTATGGTTGGTGATGAAGCTTTTATGAGAGTTTTTGGTAGAAACTACTTAGCCGGCAAAGCAGAAAAAACTTTTAATTACAGGCTTTCAAGAGCACACCGCATTGTAGAAAATGCTTTTGGCATCTTAGCAGCGCGTTGGAGAGTTTTTAGAAAACCAATTGAAGCTAGCCCAGAAGTTGCGGATAAAATGATAATGGCAGCATGTTGCCTTCATAATTTCTTGGGAAATTCATCGACTGAATCTGTAGAACATTTTGATGTAATTTTGAAAGAAACTATGCATTGGACGCTTTTGGCGTACGAGAACCATACAAGAACTTTTTTATTTCGGATTCAGGCAATGCAATGTGTCCGTAGCAGAGAGACATTATTCGTAGGGGAAGGCGTAACTTGTTATTAAAAACTACAAAATGCCGATTTTTTTTAATTGCTCTACATGCCAATATTTTTAATACGTTCCTGGGTCATTCAAAAAAGCACTGTTGTTTGTATTCGTTTGATAAAATATTAGAAATATAATATAAATAGGTACTTACAGTACTTATTTTTTTCTCTCACAGGCCTCTTGTCGTTTTCTTTGATCTCGATAATCCTTATTTTGAACATCGTACAAAAATAAGTACTTTCGTACTTCTTCAATTAATTTTTCTTCCATAATTGCATGTAAGCGGCGAACTAAATACGAGCTGATGCAATAACACTCTGACGAAAATCTGGCCACTCCGGATATTGAAAACATGCGTTATGACGTGTTTAAGCGTGTTGTCGGTCTTTAACAACACATCATAACAATATGTACGGCTCTATTTAAAATAACGTGATAGATATTTCTATAACACGTGTTAACACGCGCTAACACGCGTTAACACGACACGTGTTAATAATGTGTCCGTACCTTAATAGTAGCTAATGATTTCGCGGATAAACGACACTAGATGTCTCTTTTTGAGTCTTGCGCATAGCCAATACTAATTAAAGAATATTTGCTTGGCCCTCGTAATTCAACTAGTCCATGCAAATGACATCGAACAAGTAGGTATAGTGGTCTCATAGGACTTTTTAAAAGTAATTGTAATACTTACTTTTTACGGTAAAATAGAAACTTAATGTGTTAAACACCTGTTAAATTTAATTACACTAACTAGCATAAAAGTTTTCTTTAATTTCTCTTGGGATTTATGTAATAACATATATGACAGTTACTTCCATATAAAGTAGTGCAACTGCTTTTTAAATGCACCTACCAATACTAATACTTAAAGTTAAAGCATATAATAAGACTTAACAAGTACAAACTACCCATTGACATAAATGTTTTTGAGCTCGGAAGTTTATCTATTTACTGACAGCGCCTAATAGTGATTATAGTCAAAGAGCTAGCAGCCACCTTGTAATCTAGTCAAGAAGTGAGTTTTTTGTAAAAAGGATACAAAAAATATGAGCTCATTCGACGCGGATTGCAATTCTGAGAAATGTGTCATGTCGATTTTTTCTGCAAATAAAAATGCAATTGTAATTAGCAAAAAACGAAAAAAGAGCCATAACTCAAAAACTATACAAGATAGCGGATATTGCAATAAAGATCGTTAAAAAGGAGAAAATTTGCGATAAAAAACTCCAAACTCCGGATCTCTAGCTTTAATGTTTATAATTTTAATTCGTTCCGCGCCCTTTTTGAGATGAATATAAAAAATCGTAAAATTTTATTGACGAAATTCGTTATAAACAATATAAACAAATTTTAAATATTTTTATGACGTCATCTTATTGAGTACGCTCATAGAAAGGACTCCGAAAGACAAAAAAATTATAGGGTGATTATTTAAACAATTATTCAGCTTTCAATGAAAAATGCATTTAGTTTTTTATTCCAACGGGTCTTTTTTTCCTTAAGTGTTAAAATGAAACCATAATTTTTTAAAATTTTTAAATCAAATTTAATTCTTTAAACAAAATCATTTAGATGCAATACTCACTATAGAGGCAGCGTACTCATCCCGAAAGGGACGCGCGATGCCCCTTTTTCAGCAACAAATTAAAATTATTAATATTAAAGTTGAAAATCCGGAAGTTGGAGTTTTTATCGAAAATATTCTCCTCTTTAAGGATCTTTTTTGCAATTCCCGCTATCTTGTAAGGTTTTTGAGTTATTATCAAATAACAAAATGTTTTTTTTTTATTTTTTGTTAATAATAATTTCAATTTTTATTTTCAGAAAAAAATCGACAAGACAATTTTTTTAGAATTGCCATCCGCGTGGAATGAGCCATTGCTAATATTTTTTGAACCCTTATAACTATTTTTACCAGAAAACTCACTTCTTGACTAACCTCCGAGGTACAATTTTGTATTTTATTGTATAATTTTGTGTATATTTAAATTAGTTATAGTTAAATCAGAAAATTAATGTTTGTTGGGTAATACTGTTGTAAAACTGTTTTATCAGGTCTAAAATGTTTTAAATTTTTTTGGAAAACAGGACTTTTTTATACATTATTTTTAATACGAAAAAACTGATATTGATTTTAGACTAATTTTGTCTTAATGTCGAGTATTTCTACTATATCGTTGTCAAGATTCAAGTTGCTGAAGTAGATACTTTGGGAGATATAAATTTTTAAATTTTTTATTAAAGTATTAAATTTGATAGTAAATGTTTGCCCTATTTATAAAAAAGAAAAACTTTGCATAATTTATAAGCAAAAAACAAGTTCAAAGAAAAACATGCAATATACTGCTCAGTTTTGATGCGCCCCATAAATGTCCCTTGCTTTCTTAAACTGTTTTCTGTAAAATTGTGTAGGGGGTCCTGAAAAAATTTAAATTTTCCGATTCTAGCATAATTTTTAAACCGTATATCTTTTTTTAGATATCACGAATAAACAACACAAGCTTAAAATCAACTGCCATTTTAAAATTGCTTGAACAAGCCTTGCATATTTCAGTAGTTGATGGAATGAACACTATCGCCACAGCCTTCTGCTTGAATTTAGACACATACAAATCGCGTTTTTTAGGTAAAAATTTATATTTCGTTTCTTACACCTATTTCTCACCCAGTTCCAAGTGTCGTAGAAAAAAATTCTAGGAAAGCTTTTGAAGAGCAAATGACCTAATAAACTATGCATGGAATTTAGTATCAATAACGCGAAAATTTACGATCAAATTTGACACTACTTGTAATGTAAAATCGAAAAATTCATATCTCCAAAACCATTTACTCTTGAAACTTTAATTTTTACCACTATGTAGTACAAAAATTCGGCATTTACCTAGAATTATTTCAAATTTCAAGCATTAATAGTTCTTACGTAATAAAATAAAAATGCTCTATTTTTCCAAAAAAAATCGAAAAGTGTTTTGGCTCAACAAGGTAAACTTTTATATACACAAAATTGTAACTTTGTACCTTCAGCTTAGTCAAGGAAGGAGGAAGCTCTTTGACTATTAGCTCCATTGATATAACAAGAAGAGAGATTTTACCGATTTAAGGCTGTTGATAAATATGTAGCTGTTCTAAATTTAGATATTTCGTACAAAATAACTTTTGGACACTTCAAAAATCATACCAGAAATCATAAATGCTCTATACTAATAGTGTTTTAAAGTATACAGAGATAGGTGATCCATTAGGTGTGCCACAAATGGAAAACTTTTTTATTTGTAATTAAACAGAAAACCCATTCCTTAAAGATTGAATGCTACAGTTTTATTAACAGTCTAAGAATATACAGGGTTAGTGAAAAGGTAAGCAAAAAAATACTACAGTTGAGGGGCTATATGGATGCTGCAATAGCTTTGTACCAGTTTAAAAAATAAACCAATATCAAAAATCGTTTTAACGTAGATTTAAGTAGTTTATTTCATGGAACCCAAGCATGGTTCCAAGGGCGTACTCTAACTTTGTATGGTTTGTATTGGCTTAAGTAATGTTTAAGAACATAAATTTTTTTTTCTTAGCACAGTTTTTAAAAAAGTATCGGATGCCGCTATAGAGTATGCCAAACATGTTAGGAACGTCTTGCAAAATTCAGAATTGGTGTTCTGGTTCATTTGTAAATTTTGCAAAGCAATCTGAAGGTTTCGTTAATTATTTAATTAGGTTTATTAAAATTTTTACAAACTGGGCCTTTAAAAATAAAAATCAAGCGATGCCAGCAACTTATCCAAAAATATTTTCCTAAATTTTAATTGATTTTATTTAAGTCTTTGCTCTCTCTGCCGGACCACGGTCGAAATAGATTCTAATCTTGTAAAATACTAGAGATATCATAGGAATTGCATTTAAAAAAACTGTTACCTTTGCTGAAAATACAATCAATAAGTATTAATTGCCTTATGATGTCGCTAAGATTTCTAATAGATATCTCACTGTAAACGTCTTGAAAAGCTTTTATTTAATAAATATCGCATGAGGCACGTCTTTTGGGATATATAAATGTGAAAATTCTAAGCCATAAATAAAATTGAAAATGAAACATTGCTAAAGAATATCTAAGAGATTAATAGGAAATGACTTAAATTGAGAAGATTTGGAAAAAGTACAGTGCTTTTTAGGCTTGACTATCACTTTGAATAAATAAGATATTTGTAAAAGCAATTTTACTATCGATTATGGTTTTTGGGAGCCTTAATGTAAGTTTATTTTTTTTAATCCTAAAAAATTTGCAGTTTTTATTTTTTTTACCCAGACCTTTTTGAGGTAAGTTAATATAGGCACTTCTTTACAAATAAAAGCCAACGTCAAAACCTTTAAAATGAACGTTGCTAAATGTATTATTTTTCTTAAAGTTTGACATAATTTTTTGAATTTAACGACTTTTCATCAAATTTGGGGGATTTTTTTAGTATTGGATTATATTATTTTTTATTAAAAAAAGTATTTTTATTAAAATAAAAATTATATCATTCTTTACAGCAATGAAAGGGAATAACGCAGGCCTAAATTTTATCACTAGCTTATTCCGCAACTTTGCAGAGATATCACAACACTAATCACATATTCAAAATATGCCTTATACCAGGTGACAACGAATTCACTACCGAATGTTTTATTTTCCTAAATAAAAACAAATGCCTTTTAAATTTTAGGTTAATATTGAGGGAAATATATTGTACCATCAGATGTCGATTTTGGATAGAGTATCGACTACCTATCACTTTCGAAACAGGCGTGAATTCTGATATTTTAAACGAAACACTCTGTATTTTTTAAGATAAAAAAACTAAAAGCCATTTCTAATATAAAACCTGCATTTTATCCTATAGACCTAACTTTTTATTTGTTTTGGGAAAATGACTATTGAAAATGTCCAAACGACCGCATATTATGCGGTTATGTGGGAAAACAAATGAATATTATAAAAATTTAATATGTGTAATTTTTTTTTGGGGACTGTTTCTGCTAAGGTCATAATAATCTTACTTCCGGCTTTACCGGAAGTGTTGCGAAAATTGACTTTTCTAATAGTGTTACCTTAAAAATTTTAATGGCATATTTTTCTGAACATTTTGATTCTGCAGATCTTTGTCTAAACCCAATATTAAAAAAAAAGGATAGTTTTGTTTTCCCAATAAACTGCCTAATGTGTGGTTATTTGGTCATTCTCAATAACCATTTTCCCGGAAACCTACAAAAACAGTCCCGATATAATAAAGATAATATATTGGGACTGGTTTCTAAAATTCAAATCTTAAAAAATACATAAGGTGTTCTAATTAAAATTATAAAACTCAAATCATTTCCGGTCAAACCGGAAATGATGGGTTAACGTTATTATATCCTTAATTTGCATTTGTTGATACTTTATATCTTCCTAAAATCTAAAAGCAATGTGTTTTCATTCAAAAAAATAAAAGACTTATTAGTGATTTTGTTGTCACCCGATTTACATTTTTTCAAGAGCTCTATTCCAAGCGGTTATTAAAACACTAACATCGTAATTTGAACACTAAAGATAAACATTATTATTTCCAATACAGTTCAAACACTTATTATACCGAAAATAAAATATGGTTAGTAGTTACAAAATATATTCCAAATTTGATTACTGAACCCAAAGATTTGACATCATAAAAAATTATTTTGTATTTACGGAATATTTTATTACTAACAAATAAACCAAGCATCCTTTATGATAGAGCAATTATTTTTGATCTTAAAAAAGTACCTTTATATTGTATATAAAATAAATATTGTAATTTTTTTAACAAATATCACAACTTACCTCTGTAAAGTCCCTGTGTGACATTCTTGTTTGACACTTTTAAAGTAATTAAATTTTTGGTTTTACACACCATAATATCAATTTCGTAAAACATATAGAGTTAGGTCATGTTTGTATAAATTTCCTACACGCAGTTGCACTATTATTTGCTTTCAGTTCTTGAATCTAATCTCTTAAGTTTTTAAAATAAATATTTAAAAAATAATTATTATATTTAACACTCATAGATTTAAAACACTCCTAAGCACTTTGTGAACTGTTTAACAGAAGTTTACTTTGGTTTTTAAAGTTATTCACTTGTTTGTCACAAATATGCACTTTTAACCTTAACCTCAGATGAACTCTTGCACAAAAAAAAACAGAATTCCTGAAGAAACGTGCTTTAACACCAAATTTTCACTAAAATTTTATGTCATTATCTCAGCGGCTTTATTCACTGTTATATTAGTCGTCTATTTTCTCCCGGGTAAGATTTTTTGAAATATTAAGACACGATGAAAAACAGCCGCATCCAGCGTCTAACGTTTTTACTTGTTGCATTCTTTAAACCGGCCATCTTGGATGTTGGTATGCAGGTTAAAACTTGAGTAGGTGAAAGCAAAGCAGGTTGGGATCCTGCGTAAACATTAAGCTGTAAAAAGGAAGATATCAACAGGCTATTAAGTACAAACCCTTTTTTTCTGATGTGATAAAATTATAATTTTTCATACCTCGAACATTAAAAAAGTTTTTAAAAATAAAAAAAATATTATTGAAAGCATGATAAACCAACCAATATATTAATGATATTTTTTTAAACATATAACATATTGCACCGAGAAAAGTAATTGTGACTTCTTTGAAATGCTTTTTTTTTACTCTTTATTACCAATAATTGTTACTAAAAAAGGGTTTTAGTTTATTTAAATATATTCTTTAATTTTAATATACATTTTCTCCCCAAAAAAAAATCCACACAGGGGGGCCCCAATTACAAAGTTGGTTTCCTCGTCAACCGCTTATTTGATTTTAATGATATTTTGTTTGAATTGTAGATTATTTACCCTGTTATGTCAAAATTGTTTTTTTTAATCCCTATTTTGCCTAATTAAAGTTTGCCTGAGCGTGTTTTAAAGATTACCATGGTAAACAATCAACAACACGAGAAATGTAAAGTCTAAGATGACA
>JAHBCN010020609.1:0-15070 GCA_019359885.1 Listronotus oregonensis
TAATATACATTTAAAAAGTTGAAGTTGCCCATATTTTTCCATTTTTTATTTAAATTTTTTTTAGTAATTTAAAAAGTTAATATAAAAACCTAATTTTATATAAAACATTTTTCTTCTTTAAAAAAAAAAGGCTCCAAAAAGCCGTAAATAAATCAAAGACCCTGTACGTTATGAGACCCCTAACACAGGGGGTGTTTAAATCTACACACTAGTTTTTGTAATTAATGAAAAACAACACATATATCTAAAAATATATTTTTAATAGAAATTGCAACTACTATTAATTATAAATATTATTAACACATTTTTTGCTTTTCTTCAAAACAGTCGGTGCTGATGCTGCTGATATGAAGGTCTTACTGTAATGGATTAAGCTGTTGATCGATTTAGCTTGCACTCGGGCTGACATACTACTTACTTTTAGATAAATTGATCGTTGAACAGGCCGGGACTAGTACGAGTACGGATAATTATATTTGTTACTATTTTAGTATAATTCATAATGCAGTATTTTAAATGGACACCAAATTTAGTTCTGTTCTAAATAAGATCGAATACGCTTTACCAAAAGTTAGAGATTCTCAATGATTAAAAATAATATTTTTATAGGAGACTCTACACGCACACACAACACATGAGGTCTGTTTGTTATTTTGTAATATTTTACACTATTTTTCACTTTTTGGGCCCACCTAGTCCTAAAATACACCTGTCATAAGACCGTACGTAAAAAAAGAATAAAATAGTGTACACTATTTCTTAGTAACAAACAGACCTAGTAAAATTTCAAAAATCAATATCTTTTTAACAAAAAGATATCGTAAGAACCGTTTTCGAGATATTCTGACATGGCATGGATTTCATACTTGGCAAATATCGACAATGTTGATTATGCACAATTTAATTGCTAATATTTCATTTCACAGACAATATTTTTTTCAGTTAGATATGAAGAATCTAAATGCAAAAGCAGACATTCGACACATAAGTCAATTTAATTAAAACGCAAAAAACTTGTCATATACTTATTTGTTTGTCAATCGACTTGCAATTTGCACATATACTTCTCATACTATATTTAAATACAAACCTATTGGAAGCAGAAATATTTCATTATTTAGTTAAAATATATTTTGTTATAAAAATAACATATGTCTCGTTTTGCATCTGTGATGTTAAATTGTCTGCTTATGCTTGCAACTGAACTGCATATGTCTGGTTTTTCATCTGTGAAATATCAGTAGTAAAATGGAGTTTCAACAATAAAGAATTTGCAAGAAATATCATTCCATATTATTCATTTTAAGTAAAGTACACCATAATAAGCGATTCTAGATTTTCAAGTCTGGGTCTTCAGTATCGGATAAAATAACTAAATCACCAGCAGGACTAGATTTTTCTGGTTTATCTCCTTTTTCTTTGAAAGCATTTTTGAAAAAGTAAAGACGTTCGTCCTTTGCCCATTTAACTCCATAGTGTTTCGTTAACAAAGATGATATACTTTTTACTTTGTCGGGCTTAACACTTCTTCCCACAGTCATTGGTTTTTTACTGTAAGTGAGTAATTTTCTTTCCTTTCTTACAGAAACCTTTAGCAACAGAAGTATTATTTTTGTAGAACTGCTCTTCTGTGACCAGAACCGATCCGTTGGTGGTTTTTGAAAAAATGATTCGTTTGGCTGGTTAAAAACGGAAATGCCAGGAACCGGGATTTTTAATCAGATTATGTAGTTCATCTTTCCGGTTAAAAACCTGGTAATCTGTCCTCCATCTTCAGCACTGTAGAATGGTCCTTAATAATATCGATGTACGTTTCCGGGTTAATTACAGTGTAGCATTTCTTAACTTTTTTCTCTATTTGGCCAAATACTCGGTCGGGCGCGAAAATGAATGGCCAACAACTGAAATAAAATTCTACATATTTTATCTGGGGCAAAGCCAGCACTGAAGCCGGTATACTAGCATGCCAACCATGGTGCTATTTTGTTTGCCCCGCAACCATTTGCTACCAAGCGTACTTCTTCAACATGTTCAGCAAATTTGAAATTTTAAGGTGTATAGAACACTGCGGAAACTATCTCATTTGAGCTTCTTTGACGGTTTGTCTCTGTCCATAAAAATGACTTCGCAGTTCTGGGGTTAAGTTGATTTTGAGTTTCCACTTACCATTGTAAAATTTTACAGGTTTATCTGCATGCTAAAATAACAAGCCTGGTCAGAAATCTTTGGCAGTAGTTCTTTTGACAGTCAAAAGAAAAAATTGCAACTGTGGGATCATCCTTCCTTAATAGATCATAAAACGCTTTGATGCGTAGTGTGTGTACTCGTTGTTTTGTCATCGCCTTTAGTTTTTCTTGTGGATCAGTAATGTTCTTAATTTTCTCAAGAAATTTTAGGCATGCTGAGCAGACACCTTTGGAGATTCAAAGCCAATGTTGTATTGCCGTACAAAAATGTTTCTAAAGTAACACTCTTTAACTTTTAGATGATCTTCTACTTGAAAATTGTACATCTTTCATAATTTAACAATATTTAGTTCACAAGGCAAGTATCGTTTAACAACAGTTTTGTTCCTTGCATAATGAGTTTCACAACATGTAAGAGATTCAGTGAAATCGTTTATAGCCCGACTATAATACCTAATCTTTGCCGACGTTGTTGAATTGTCTTGTGTGACACCCTATCACCTCCTCTTCTGTCTTTTGGACAAGTTTCGGTCTCGTGAAATTTCTTTAATATTCGTTCATCTCGGTTTTTTCCTTAACCCAATATTGCTACGAATGTCTTTTTGCACACAGGAATCGTACCTTTTAAAGTTTTGATTTTGTATTTTACACTAATTGCTTTTGTTTTATTCCGAACATTCACTTTAAATTGGCTACCTGCTCTTTTTAGTTTATTTGTATCAGAATGTTTTAAAATAAACATGTCCTGGCAGTATTTGGACTTGCTCTCATAAAAACTCTCATTGAACTTTCTAATCTATGTCATAATTAATAACGAACACTGCATTAATTGTGTTTTATGTCCGCATGCAGGAAATTCTGAAAGGCTTTTGCGCGAATATCTGCAAAATTAAATTACCTAACATAAGAAAAACCCAACAAAGACTTCTAGAGTAATAAACATACCTTTGAGTCTTCGCTTTTTCTCTTTTCCATGCTTGCCTGTTTACAAGTTTTTTACGGCCCTTACAGGAAGGACATGGCACAATTTTAATGTCACTATCCATGCTTCTACTAAATCGTAAGATATTATATAACTTTTTAAAACTATCAATAAAGATTCTGAGACACTTCTTGTGTTTCTGGCTGTTCTGATTACAATAACAAACTAGACTGCAAAATAAATCCGCGATCGTGGGATTACATGACAGGAAGGCAGCCACCGGATTGGCTGAATGCAAATGTCGACTTTTGCATATAAATTTCCGTTCCAAATGTCTGCTTTTGCATCTGAACTAATATTTTCAATCGAAATAGCAGCTTCATTTGTCGTTTTATGCACTTAAGGATCCGTTTAGTCGAATAATCGGTCATTTTAGGTCCGGAATAAAAAATTTTACTCATTTTTTGTCAAAATGTCTAGTGTCTGCTTTTGCATTTAGACGCTTCATATAAGACACTTAATTAACCCTTTATTTCAATTTCATTTTAATTCTTAAGAAAAGCCATTTTACCAGTGATCCACCTTAAATTGATTGATAAATTAATACTTCATTAACAACATTTGTAAATACAGAAAAAAATTAAAAAAAAAAGAAACAAATATCATTGTTAAAAGTGTTAAATGTAGGCAACTAAAAAACAAAAATTATAACATTTGTTATATTTTGGTTGTAGATAAAACATTGTACAGGGTGTGCGGTTATAAATGTCACCCCCCATTAACTTTTTTTAAGTTTAAGAAAAGTTTACTAAACTTGTTATTGTGGTTCAAAGTAAATTTTTAAAAAACTTTTTAACTATACAGGGTGTTTCAGAAACTCTGGACGTTGTCCTACTCTCTCATTTTAAATGAGTGCCCCATGTCGGACTTTAATGGTTACATCGCAAAATGCAAAAAACTGAAAACTATAAGCATTATCATTATCATATTGCTTGGTTTAGTCATTTCATCAATTAGCCATGAAGTTTGACATATCCGTCAAATGACTTTCCTTTACACTAACATTAGTTTAAAATATTGGGTAAAATATTATTTTACTATGGATTATTCTGAACAAGAGAGGAAAGACATTTATAAATTTTATGTTAAAAATAATTATAATCAAAAAAGGGCTAAAAAGGAATATAGGCGTTTGTGTGGCTGCGAAAGAGTTGTCACTAAATTAGTTAGTAACTAAATTTAAACTAAATGTATTTATTTGACAGATATGTCAAATTTCATGGCTAATTGATGAAATTAACAAACGTAGCGATATCGCGTGATAATGATAAAGCTTACGTTTTTTGCATTTTGTGATGTAACTATTAAAATTAGACATAGAGTATACTACATCAAAAATTTAAGAATTTTAGCGAGAACGCAAATCTCACATAAAAAAATAAGGGACTCATTTAAAATAAGATAGAAGGACCATGTCCAGACTTTCTGAAACACCTTGTACAAGAATAAGGAAGATTTGTAAAAAAACATTATTTTAGAACATCAAACTTTTATACCGAACTTATTTTTTCCAAACGTCAAATAAAAAAGTTAATGGAGGTTTACATTTATAACCAGGCACCCTGTACATCACACGTGCGTTTAAACAATTTAACGCAATTTTACCTATTTTTGTTTTGCTAAGCAATATCTTTTAAAAAACACTTTAATAAAAATTTTGATAAATAATAAGAATAAACCACACTTTGTTAAGAGTTTGTAAGTTGTAAATAGGCCTGTTTGGTATTTAGAAATATTTTATACTATTTTACACTTTTTCCAGATATCTAGTCCTAAAATACAGTGTGTCCCAAATTGGGCCTACATGTATTGGTAACTCGGGAACCATTAGAGATACAGTGTTGGTTAAATTAGGAAAGATTTAGACAATTTAACTGCAAAATTAAATTTGCTTTCAGATTTTATTTATCTTTTATACTTTTTAAGATAATTAAGAAAACCCAGAATGTTGTAGCTCGCAAACTATTAATTTTACGGTTTTAAGATTACTACATTATTAGAACACTTTTTAGGAAGAATTTAATTTTAAGTAAAAATATTTTTCTAACTTTATTAATTTTTGAGATAATTACCCAAACTTTGGATTTTCATACAGACGCCATATTGGATTTTTACATTTTTGAAAAGAGCTCTTCAAGAGCTTTTCATTGGTGTATCACAAGTCTAGGTTTTAAGAATGCTTAAGCTCTAAAAACTATAATTTTTGTTTATTTGATAGTAGGCTTAAACTAGACTGCGTAATGCCCGCCCCGTTTCATAAAAAACAAATGATACGCATCCGGAGTGGCATCAATCTAACCATAGACATTTAAGATTCTTAGTGATGAACTTGTTACCCTATGGATCTTTTGTAAAAGCGAAATTCTAAACTTATACAAAAAAAGTAATGCTTTTTGCAAAAATGAATACTTCCTTATATTACCTTAAACTGATAATAATTAAACACAACTGTAAAACAAAAATGTATCAGTGAACAAGAAAATAAAATCACAGTACATGTCTTCCTTAATTTTCCACACATTTCTCGCATTTTATCAACACCTTGCGGGTTACTCGGTTTAACGTGTTTTGATTGATGGAAGCAAACACATCCCGTACCCTATGTTCTAGTTCCAGCCTAGTTTCGGGCGGAGAAAACTCGTACACCTCGTTTTTTGCGTGTCCCCGTAGGTAAAAATCAGGGGGTGTGATGTCCGGTGATCTAGCTGGCCAAGCAATTGGCCCATTATTAGAGATTATGTTGTCATTAAAGGTATTTCTAAGGACCTCCATCACCTCCCTGGTACTGTGCGCTGGACATCCGTCTTGCTGGAACCACAAATTATTCATTTCATTTGGCGGAACTGTATTTCTAATGGCAGGTAAAATCTATTCTTGCAGGAGTAGCAAATACCTATCTCCATTTCCAGTTCCATATTCAGAGTTTCTTCAAAAATAAATGGTCCAATTAAACGGTTGTCTAAAACAGAAAAACAAATGTTTGATCTAATAGTGAGACGTAAATTAAAGGTGCATTTTAAATTACCTATGGTGCCACACCAGACATTAAAGCCAAACCTTATTTGTAGCCGTCTTTCTTCTAAATTATGTGGATTTTCTGTATCCCAGCAGTGATAATTGTGCCTATTAAAAAATCCACAATTTGTAAACCGGGTTTCGTCTGTCCAGAGAACCTTGGATTGGAAATTGGGTATTTGTTGACATTTAGTAATAAAGCATTGACTAAAGGTGATTCGTCTATTGAAATCATTCCCCTGAAGACCCTGCATAATACGTGCTTTGAATGGATGAGAACGGTGTTTTTTTAAAGACCGATGCACTTAGAAATTGTTGTCTGTTCTTCCACTTTTCTAACCGATGTTGTGGGATCATCTCTAACGTTTTCCATTATAATCGCCTCTTTTGCTTTATTATTTTTTGTATAAGTTTTGGGATTCGGTTTCACAAAAGATCCATAGCCTAACAAGTTCGTAACTAAGAATCTAAAATGTATTTGGTTAGGTTGTTGCCGCTCCGGAAATTGTTCTTCGTATGCAAGTGCTGCAGCTTCTGTATTTCTATTAGATTAAAAATAAATTTCTAGCATATTTACCTTTTCATCATTGGAATAATTAAAAGCCATTATTGTAAGTACTTAAAATAATCAAAACTTGATTTTTTGTTGAAAGCGTTTCTAAACGAGAAATAAGATGCACGCTAATTTTGACATTTACATTATTTAAATTATAAGATGCGTATCATCTGTTTTTTATGAAACGGGGCGGCCATTACGCAGTCTAGTCTAAGCCTACTATCAAATAAACAAAAATTATCGTTTTTAGAGCTTAAGCAATCTGAAAACCTAGACTTGTGATACATCAATGAAAAGCTCTTGAAGAGCTCTTTTCAAAAATGTAAAAATCCCATATGGCGTCCGTATAAAAATCCAAACCGTTGGTAAATATCTCAAAAACAAATAAAGTTAGAAAAATATTTTTACTTAAATTAAATTCTTCTTAAAAAAGTGTTCTAATAATGTAGTAATCTTAAAACCGTAAAATTGGTAGTTTGCGAGCTACAGGCAAAACTTAAATATGCATCATTTTGGTTTTCCTTAATTATTTTAAAAACCATAAAAGATAAATAAAATCTGAATGCAGATTTAATTTAACCAACACTGTAGCTCTAACGGTGCCCGAGTTACCAATACACGTAGGCCCAATTTGGGACACACTGTATACCTTTCATAAGAGCGCTTACTTAAAAAAAGTAAAAAAACGGACACTATTTTTGTAAGTAGTAATTCAAAGGTGGATAAACAATATAAACAATTACAAAATTTTTAGCAAATTTCTATATTCTACATAGAAATACGTTTATAGTTATTTAAATGTTAAGGGCGGTAAGTGTAGTTTACCGCCAGAAAGTGTTAATATTTAAAGGCGGTAATAAAAATTAGGCCCAAAGTAGGTACTTATTTCATTTTATGCACGATCGGACGTTCTCAGTTCAAAAATAAATTATTTTAAAAATAAATAGTCTTCCCCAGTATAACCTTCTTAAAGTACGCTGGAATCATGCTAGACTAATGTTTCTAAACAATACTGTCAGGGATAAAATGCAACAGACCCTAAACGCAGTTACCAGATGGACGAGAAAGGGGGGACTAAACATAATCCCTTTTAAATCAGCCATAGTTGGCTTCACCAAAAGGAGAAATCTAGAGGGCTTAGGACCCCTGATCCTACGAGGTGAAACAATCAAGATTTGGGAGAGTAAAATATCCGGGTGTCATCCTAGACTCTAAACTTACCTGGAACCATCATCTTTAGAAAATAAAAAAGAAAGCGGAGATGACTTTTATGTTAATTAGTCGCGCTCATGAGAAAACATTGGGCCTTAAACCAAACATGGTCTATTGGTTATACACCATGGTAGTAAGGCCTATGATAACATACGCATCACTGGTATGGTGGACAAAAATGCGACAAAGAACTTAGCTACAACAGGAGTAATTAAAACAACCCCAACAGCAGCCATGTAGTCTCTCCTAGACCTTCCACCACTTAACCTCATAGTGATGGGAGAGGCAAGAATGAGCTACTTCCGACTGCAACAGAAACCAACTGGTGTCTAAGCTGGTTTGGGACACAACAATATAAAAAGTTAGGTTGGCGGTAACATCTTGAACGAGAGAACAGACCAGATGATTCCTCAATACTTATTCAACAAAAACTTCGAGGTAAATATTCCAGATCGAAGTGAGTGGCAGCAACGCGATCTCCCCGGCACGGTTGGGAACATCATCTGGTATACGGATGGTTCCAAAACCGAGCAGGGAACTGGAGCAGGCGTATACAGTGAAATGAGGAATTCACAATTCTCCATTCCACTAGAAATACACAGTTTTGTATTTCAAACGGAAATATATGTTTTACTGCACTGTGCAAAAGAAAATAACAGGAGGGCTTATAAATCAAGCGGATCTGCATAATAACAGACAGCCAAGCGTCACTGGGGGCACTAGTAAACCCCAAGGTAACGTCCAAGCTGGGAATGCCAAAAAGAACTGCAAGTCCTGGGAGAACGCAACAGAGTAACTCTCCTCTGGGTACCAGGACATTCGGGGATAGAAGGCAACGAAAAAGCGGATAAGCCAGCGAGACAGGGATCATACACAGCATACTGTGGGCCAGAACCTGCCCTTGGAGTGACCAAAACCACAGCACGAGGGCAAACCAGGGAATGGATCCAAAACAAACACGAAGGATACTGGGAAAACCTCAGTAGAATAAGACATGGAAAAAGCTTCATAAGAGGCATATCCAGAAGAACTAAGAAAGAACTACTCAGACAAAGTAGGAAAAGACTACGCATAACAGTAGGGTTGCTAACAGGGCATGATAACCTAAGAGGACACCTACACAAGATAGGATCATACAATGGGGACCCAAGTTGCAGAATGTGTGACGAGGGGGAGGAAACAGCCTACCATATCCTGTGCGAATGTAAAGCATTGAATCACAAAAGACGGGCATTATTTGGGCAACCAGAAATTAGCCCACAGGAATATATTAACCAACCAGTCTCGGGGTTATACAGACTTGTAGAAGGAACAAGACAATGGGAGGATTGATATAAAAGATAATGGGAGATTAGGCACAAACAGCCCATGAGGCTGCGCTGCCTCCGGTAGTTAATCAAGACGGTTCCCAGGGAAGAAGAAGAAGAAGAATGTTTCTAATAGTTCTTATGCTGTCATGGTTCTTTAAGCTGGTGGCATAGATAACCTAACTTTAGATATGTATGGCTAATCGCATTTATGGCAAGATTATGCTAGCGCGCACTAAACAAACGATAGTGTCATTTAGCATGCGTATTTAAAAAGCAGGACCAGTGCCGAACTTAGAATCAATTAAACGCGTGACTGTCGACTTTACACGGTTTTATGTCAGTTTAAAAACGACAAAGTTTAAACGCATTCTGTATATTTAAAGGGTTTTGCTTTGGTTGGGGATCAGTAAAGGGATCGTGTAATATACTGTCACGTGTCGTTTATTTGACTGGAATTGCATATGGCCGTACAATAGGAGGTTTTTTGTGAGATTGGAACAATCTTAGAAGGGTAAAAAAATGTTGGTACAAATAACATTAACTCTTCTCCTGTTTAAAATTATGTTTATATTTTTACTAGGGGCCGATTGAACGACGCGGAGAGACCGACCAATCAGCACGAAGAGCATGCATATATATTCTTTTTACCGACCAATAAGCAGGTTGGAGGAAGAGAAAGGTTATACCGGTAGTCTTTCTTTCTTACACAAATATTTGCTTTCCAAGCGGCAAGTGTGCCTCTAGTAGGTATAAGCTCCAAGGAATACGTTTTATGTTGTAACCATGGTTACTGACCTTTAGATTGATGCAATACATTTTTAGTTCAGATTTTTTTAATCCGAAATAAACAATTATAGTGATTTTTTTTCTATTACAATTGTGTCACAAAAATACATATTGATGAAACAAAAAGTTAATTCTTAGATAAGCCACAAGAGTTATGTTCAGTTGCATTCTACATTTTTTATTATTATTAACTATAACGCATTAGTTGTAAACCAGTACAATAATTCGTGGGTTTCCATAGCTGTAACATTTAGAAGAACAAAAGGAATTTAAGGAGCTGACAATGGCTAACATGTTTATTTTCGTTTGAGAACAACACCTAATCAAACCGGTGTGTTTCACTGGTTCAAAAAACAAGTAACCGTGGTTTTTTGAACCAGTGTAATATATATTTTGTTTATGTGTTATTCTCAAACAAAAATGAACAGATTTTAGTAAGGTCCGAATTATTATAAGTCTTTAAAGTTCTTGTATATGACAGAAAAAATCTCGTGACTTATTAACACGTCCTATGCAAAGTTGTTTCTTGACCTAAACAAGGAAATTAAAACTTAAGACTTTATAGGTGAACACCTATTTAACATAAGTAATATTTCTAAAACTATTTTTTTAGATAAGTTAATTTGGTATGTTTGACATGATATAAAAAATAAAATGTTAAACCAGATTTAATATGTTAATACTATTACTAATAAAAAATACCAGTGATAAGCTCCTAACTTTTTTTAAATATAAAATAGACAACCACTTTAGTCTAACAAAATACAAAAAATCAAGTAAACAGTAAAATTTGTTTAAAATCTATAACTATATAGAAATTTTATTACAAATCACTAAATAAGTCAGTCCAAAAAGCAAGACGAGATATTAGCAAAATGGCGTCAAATTGATAAAGTACGGAACTGGCCGGCGACAAACGTGTAAATAAAATCGAGCTGCTAATCCTTTCTGCGCATGATTTAAGACACTAAATGATGACTTCCGCCACAGCGCACGGATACATTTTCTCGCCCATAAAATCTAACTTTTGAACCTCGCATCTGGTCACTTTACCGGTCCATATGAAGGTCAGTGGCTGGTGGCCAAATTCAACTAACTGCCCGGAAATGCGGGCGGTAAGTTAAGTTTACTGCTCAATTGTGCATAAAGTGTCGTTACATTATTAATTTTAAAAGATTACAAACAAAGTATAAACATAAAGTTTTTTTTACTAAATCAAGATATAGGTATTGTGCAAATATTTTTTTTAAACAGCAATCGAAAAAATTACTGCCAGCCAGCAGTAGAAGTACATTAAACTTTAGAGCCAAAAAATTTACATGGCTGCAAATAAGCTGTGTTCCTATGAAAATCAAATTTAAATAGTAATTGTTGTTAGATATAATTTCTGGATAAGTACGATATATGTATACATACTTAAATAAGAGATCCAATCGACATTTTAGAAATAAAAAAAAATCAGGTTTGTACTTAAAATAATAAGGTTTACGACGGTTTCGAAAACTTTAAACGTTAATTTAAAAATGCCACCCTATAAAAAACCGAAGATGTATTCTTAAATAACGCCAGCAGCAAAAAAAATCAAAACTTAAGAATTTTGATTTTTACTTAATACTTTTGACACGATTAGAAAATTTCGTTTGGGAATTGCATTTGGCTTAACAGTAAATTAGGTAACATTGCCCTAAGTAAACCTGTGTATCTTTTACAGAATCATATGGTCCAAATAGTGGGGCTCGATTTGTACACCCTTTATACTAAAACCGTTTATATTGATTTTGGCTGTAGATTTAAACATTTAAACAGACATACTTTTGTAGACAAAAGCCTTTTTTAGATGTAAGGTAATGGGAATAACAGAGGCAACGAAACAGGAATATACAGGGGCTGTTTTGTTTATCCAGTTACAGCTTCTAGGTCCTCTATCAGTCACCAACTCAAAATGCAACCGTCCAAACATGTACCAATCGTTGTAATACCTTTAAGGAAGTAAAATAGGTTGTTTTAATTATGGGGGGATCAAAATGCCCCTATTTTTTAAGCTTAGCACAAGTGGCGATAACGCCCCCTTGTGGGCGCTGGAGGCCTGGGAGGGCGGTAAGGGCCCCAAAAAAAATTTGGGGGGCGCTGATGTGACTTTGGGGGGCAATGGGTGATTTGTAACATTAGCTACTTCATATTTTAAAATTCACTAAAATTAAATTCCTTCTATTACAAAACATCTATTTATTAGTTCATATTTTTATCCTATTTTATTGTATAAATATAAATTTAAAAAATATTAAATATTTAATATTTTTAATGCGTTCACAACGCTATTTATATTTTAAGATATTTAGTAATAGGTATCAAAAAATAAAGGATTTTCGTGCTTCAAGTGTCGCAGGTGAGGTAACCCTCTGAAGACACGTGTTAAAAATATGTATATATTGTTGCGGTAAAGGAGAGTACTTGCCGAAGCGGGATTTTTTTAAAAATTAATTTCAGTAAAAATTTAAACAAAATGAAATAAAAAATTTTTTTCACATTTGGCGCGAACAAATATTGTACGATTTATTTGTACAATGTAATCCTGTATTTTAGTCCGTCAACTTTCGTCGGTTCGTGTTTGCGGAGAGCAGGCGACTGACCATGACGTAACTAGAGGTGTGTTGTTCGCGAACAATTTGTTCAAAAAGAAGAAATCAGTGCACTGACTCAAATAAATTAATTCTCTGTTTTCAATAGGTTAGAACCTTTTTTGAGCCACTTACTCGATCGCTCTGCGATGAATAGAAGAATCGTACTCGAACTCGAAGATTCGGTAATTCGGTATTTTATGACGGCAAATCGGTCTTTTTGGTGCTACGACCTGGCAAGTGGCGAGAGGTCGTTATATTTCGATTTTGCTCACTTTACCAGAGGTGGATTAGGCAAACAATTTATCCGTATTGTCGGTTCGAGTCAGTTTTGGTTATATACTTATTTGACAATTAATTTTTTTTTTGTTTTAACTATTCTTTTAAACAAAGACTTAATTTGGAGGTACATTTGTAGGTTTCATTAATTATAGTTTTTGAAAGTTTTATTTCAAATATATTTTTTAAAATAATAGTTATACCAAAATGAAATAAATGTAAATAATTTCTTTATTTAAGATAACTATCATATTTTTTGTGGAATTCAAAACCGACCGGGTCCGACCGGCATCATAATAAAGAGAATCGGTTGCGAACGAATCTTTTCAAGTGAATGAATTAAATAAATCGATTCAGTAAAAAGATTCGAACTTTCCACCTCTAGACATGACGTTCCGCCGCATGCACGCATCGCACTCGCTCGCTCTCCCGCCACTCCACCCGCTACCCCGATACTGTAAAGTTGAATTATTATTGCTCAATGTTGATTATCGTTAATTTTAAATAAAAGATACTCTTAATATTGTAAAATTGCATTAATAGTGCTCTCTCTGGTAAGAAAAGTGTCGTTTAAAATAGGTTTAATTAAACTCCAAGCAAGACTAATATGTTATTGAGATTTTTAAGGTAAAAAAATGGGGCGCTACAAAATAACTGATTTTTAAAGTGGGCGTTAAAAGAAGTAAGTTTGGGAACCTCTGCTTTAGACGTTTACATTGTTTATAAGAGAGCATGTTTTAGTGTAAATAAAAATGTAATCGCCTCGCCAGGGGTGTACGCGTAGGCACTAGTATATAATATGCGCATGTCATTGAGCCACCCTTATATCTCAAAAACTACTCGTGCGACCTTTAGGAGATTTTGGTGATTGATAATTACCCCAAATGTGACCTTGGCGGGGCTTAACATTTGCACCCTCCCCCTCCACACACCGGGGGATTTGGGGAGTATGGAATACCCCCTAACGAAAACGGGAAGTCCGGGGTTTTTCCCTGAAAATTTTACAAAATTAAAGTGCAAAGTTTCTTGAACCGAGATTTTTGTTTCTTTAAAATACTAATTTTGTGGTGGAATTTGTGTCTAATTTTATATATTCTTTATAAAAAAATCTTAGCTTACTATTTAAAAGAGATCTGATTAACATAAAACAACTGTTTGTATCTGACTGAAAGAAGTGGAATGTAGAATGTAACTTTGAATACATTTTCTTAACAATAAAATCGTAGTTACAAAAATACTGTGTATAGCAGACCTACTAAAACATAATATTTATACTTTAATAAATTAAATTATATGCAACAAAATAAAAAGAACAAGTCTGCCCCCAATTTATAAAATACTAATTAATCCCACTTAAATATTAAAAAAAATTTAAAGAGTTACATTCTCGCTTAGGTATCGGATAAATTAATATTTTATTAATAATTCTACATTTTTTTCAGTATTAATTTAAAAAAATTTTTTTGTAATTTATTTGTTAATTTTTCAATAAATAATAATAATAATAATAATAATAATAATAAAAATAATAATAATTTTTTAAAAAAAATATTCTGCACCTGGTCCCGGGTGGTATCAACAACTCTGGGGAAGAAATTTCCCCGTACACATCCACTTTAGCAAAACTTTTATTCTTGTCCAACACCCACTTCTGGGGGTTTTTTTGAAGGCCGAACCATATTGATACCAAAAAGGGCATTTTAAAACCCAAAAAAGATAACCATCAACTGCCTCAATACTTCACAAGGCTTTAAAAATTTTTTTCTGAATTTAAAGGCATTGATTCCCCCCCTGATGTAGGGGACTGCGGGGGGAAAAATAGGGAAACAATGGTTGCAAAAAAAAATCTCCTTATCATGATATTACCAAAACTCAATCCCAAACAAACCAACCTTAATATGGGTGGATTGACTACAAAAAAAGTTTCACCAAAACTCCCATTACTGTTGCATCTGCTTAAAATCAGGGTTTCCCCTTAACCCAATCCCATGCATTGACATGATGTCACTTTGAAATCATGGTTCTCTATAACATCTGGAGCACAAAAAAATTTTACCAACATTTCTTTAAAAGGGGCTTTTCAGGGTATCACTCAGTCCTTTGCTATTTTGTATTTTTCAGCTTCC
>JAHBCN010020610.1:0-14905 GCA_019359885.1 Listronotus oregonensis
GATAAAGTTTTTTTCCAAACTCGCTGAAGAATCTAATGAGTTGGTAAAAACAGCCAAAACACATATTCACCTCTTTTTTTGTTCAAAAAAGTAAGACAAAAGGCGTTTTGAGATTTGGGAATTTTTATTAATAAAATTAGTGTATTTGGTTTTCAAATACACTAATTTAAAAATGAATTATAGTTTGAAATGAAATTCATTGTATTTTAAAGGTATTTTGGAACTCTCGCCTAGATTTTTTTTTTATATCTTGGGACAGTCCACGAAAGGAAATGAATAAAGGAAAAGGATCTTGCGCATACGTTTGTCCTTCCCCGGGTTTTAATAGTAATGTGACAAAAGGTTTTTTAATACCATTTTTCCGAACTCAAGGACTAAATTAACCCCGCAACGCCAGTTTTGGCACGATGTTTGATATAGTGATCTGTTTTTTTTGTTTTGGAAAAACAAAAAATTGCCAAATCTCGAAAACCAAAATCAGAAAGTTACCGAAAATGTAATAAAATTTTCAAAAATTTGGGTTTTTTTGTGTTAATATAGGCAACATCAATTTGAATATAAACATTTTTTGACATTCCAAGCACCGGTAACAAGGTTGATTTGGACGCTGCCTTCTTTTAATAAAAAATTATAGTAAATCAGGTGTTATACCCCTTTGACGTCATTCTATCTCTTTCTAGTGGGTTGTTTTTCAAAAACCGTTCTGTAAACTGACTTGATCAACAGAAACCCCAAATTTTTCCCCCCAAAAGTAAATGCCCTTATCTGTCTGTCACTTCAGATAATAAACAAAAATAGTTTTCCGGTTTTAAAAAATTTTTTTTTTAACAAAAAGAATCATCGGTTTAAAAAAGTAAAAAGGTGCAATACCATAAACTTTAAAAAATTTTTTTCCGGAGTGTTGTTATTCATGTGTTTCATCAATGTTGCCGGTGCGGTGTTTACAAAACTTCCCTCCTTCCCACCTGAATATATTAATGCCAAACAAGATTTGTTTACTTTATTTCTATTCAAAATTCGTTGATTCTAACCGTGTTAAACCCCGCATACCCTTTAAAAAAAAAGAAACGGTTTACGTATATCACGCGTGTGTCAATTTTTTAATCGTTTAATACTTTTTTTGAGTTTAAACCAAATGAAAGGGTTTTTTTAGAAGTCAAGTAATAAGTCAATAAGATAAGAAAAAACCAAACTTTCCATTCAATAAGATATTAGCTGTTTCAAGTCAACTTTAACAAGTAAATCTTTTCCTCTATGATAAAAAATAAATTGTCCTATTATTCATTGAAATTAACTAATTAAATCAAAAATTTGCAATCTAAATAGTCGTTAAGCCAAAAAAAAAAGACACAGGCACCAAAACAATGGAAAACCCGAATCCCCTTTTTTTTAATTTGATCTTGATAAACAATTAAAATGACGTAATAGCCGTCATAACACCTTCTTCTACGTTTCCGGGTTTTCGCCAAAATTTTTTTGAATTAAGTTGAAGCCATTTTTATATGGTATTTTTTTAATTTGTTTAGCGTTTTACTTTGCTTTTCGGTAGTCTTGTGACTCTAAAACAATTGGTTTTTAAAATAATTTGTTATATTAAAAGTCCATATCTTTAAAATAAGCCTAATTTTAAAAAGGCAAAAAATTAAAATTAAAAGGGGGCCCTTTTATTTAAATTTTGGCCGAAGCCCTTTTCCCTCATTGCGCAGAGCGAACCGATTTTGGATCGCTGGTGATCCTACCTTTATTCATTGTGCCATGGTCCACGAAGGCTGATGCCAAGTACTAACGTACCGTGGGTGGTCTTCAGTGGGTGAGGGGAGTTTGTTCACCGGGACTTAAATTTTGGAGATTGGGAGGAAAGGAAAAACCCGCGGGCAGCAGGTTCCATAGCTTGACACTCTGGGATGAAGGAACGAAAAAGCGGGAATTTGGGGTCTCTCTAACTGAACTGAAAAGGGTAAAAAGCTGCACTCGTGTGCTCCTTGGGGGGGCCGCCAGAGAAGGAATTATACTGGCCAACCCTCTGGCAAAGCCGGGGTACCTATAAAGAGCGACAGATCCCCTACAGCTCGACGGTGGGCAAAAAGAGGAAGCCTTTTTGTGAGCTTTGGATCATTAATGGAACGGCTCTTCTTTGAATGGAGTCCAGAATGCTAAGTGTTGTGGGGACCCATTCCCCAACATGAGAACAATATTCAAAGGGGTCTGTTTGGGGGGACATACAGAGTTTCGATTGGAAAAGAGAAATTTTTCGGCCGGAAGAAAATCCAATCTTTTTTTAAGCCCCGAAGCTTGGATAAAATGTGTTTTAGTTGGGGTTATTCTCAAAAAAACCCCGACAAGATTAAATTATGTTTTTTTTATGTTTAAATTTAACCCTTTTTTTTAAGTTTTTTATTTTAACAAAAGAAAAGGGGAATTAAAAAATTTGAGTGTTATTCTTTTTCACGTAAAATTAGAACTGGATTAGATCGTTTTTTATTAAAGTTAAAAAATAATACTTTTCAAAAAAATTTTTTAAATTTCAATTGGTTTTTAAAAAAGAGAATACTGGTTTAACCGTAAATAAAAAAAATCAAATTTTAATAGTTTTTAAAATTTTCAATAAATAAACTTTTTTGAACCTTTAAATTTTAAAAACAAACTTTTTTAAGCCTACTGGGCTGTGGATAATTTTTTTTTCTCTTTTTTTTTTTTAATTTTTTTAAAAACATCATTTTTATTTTTTTTACAGAATACCTAGCAACTTAAAACTTACTTTGGTCCCCAAAAAAGACTTGTTTACACAGAAAAAATTATCTGATCTACCATGTTGAAGGTTTTTTAAAATTTTAAAAAAAAAATATTCTTTGTTTCAAAAAAAAAAAAAAAAACCCCTGAGGTCATTTGACCCCGAAAAAAAAAAATTAAACCCGTGAAATAAGGCTATAAAAAAAAAAAAATTCAAAAATTAAAGTTCTTTTATTTCTATGGACTTAATTGTCTTAATTCTACAATGTATAAATAATAAGGTAATATTTACAAATAAAAAACCCAAAATTACCCTTAATAAAAATCGGGTGATCGCGACAATTTTTTGGGTTAAAAATTTCAAAAAACTTTTTAAAACATAACTTACAAAAAACTAGGCGTGCACCTATACAAATTAATTAATAAACAGTGAAGATGAAAAATCCTAGGGGGGGAAAAAAATTTATTAAGCAAAAAAAATTGTAATATAATTTAAAATAGATGAATATTTTTTTATTTTTTTTTAAATTCTTTTTTAATTAGATTTAGGGGTTTAACAGCGGTTTTTAAATTGTTTTAAATGAACCTCTGAGCCCGGGAAATTTTTGTCCCCCCAAAACTCTTTCTCGCGGAAAAAAAGGTTAAAACGGTAAAAAATTTTGATTTAACCTTCTAGTGCGTCAGGCCAAGTAACGGCACGTGGTATTTAAAAAAAGTTTGCGTATTTTTCCTTATATAATTTCGTTTCGTTTCACAAAAAGGGTTAAAATTTTGTATGTATAATAAATAAGTATTTTTTCTTACAGGAAAAAATTGGAAAAAATTCAATTTTTTTTAAAATGTTCTATTTTAAAAATCGCCCATTTTACTCCAAATTACTCATTCCCCAAAAAAATTTTTTGGAACTTAGTAGTGTTGGGAAATTTTGTTTTGGCCCCGCCCCCGGGGGGCTTTCATCTTAATATCTTATAATTAAAATTTAGGAATCTTGGGTGACCTTATTTAGGGGGGGCCATACTATCTTCAAATTCATCTGTCACCTGTCTATGTAAAAAACCACTGAAAAATACAGGGCTGTTATTTGGAAAAACGGGCTCTTATTTGGTACAGGGCTTTTTTTTGGGAAAACGTCTTTCTTAAAAAAAGTTTTTTTAAAAAAAAGCAGGGTTTTTTTGGGGAAAAAGGGTTTTATTTGGAAAAACAGTGCTGTTATTTGGAAAAACAGGACTTTTTTTTTGGAAAAAAGGGGATTTTTTGGGGGTGTTTTTTTAAAATTGCTGTTTTTTAAAAAACGTCTTTATTTTTGGAAAAAAGGGCTTCTTTAAAAAACGTGCTGTTTTTAAAATCTGTTTTTGGAAAAACAGTGCTGTTATTTGGAAATAAGGGAAAAAAGTTCTAATTTTCCCCATTGCATTTATTTTTAAAAATTTAAAAGTAATATTCTTAATTGAAAGCGATTTATGCTAAAAGATAAAAATTTTTTTGATTGCATCTTGTTTATTTTTTTCCAAAAATACGTTAAACAAACCCTTCTGACCTTTTCCTTTAATGCTGATGGGTAAGTCTAATAATTAATAAACTTACTAAATGATTGTTTTAAACAATTAGTGAAACATCTATTCCTTTTAATCCCCTATTACACGTTTACCGTTAAAATTTAATCAAAGATTTACTTAAAAAATTTTTTAAAACTATACTTTTCTTTAATCTTAGTTAAAACGCTTTTTAAATTAAATTGTTAAATTGTATAAATGTTTTTTTAAAATTAAGGTTTTTATTTTAGGGGAAATCTATAATTTTGATAGAAGGTGGGAAAAATTTTTTTTTAAAAAAAATTATTTTTAAACGTATGATAAATAAAAAAAATTATCGTAGTGATGCCAAAAGGGGTTTATGCCAATATTAAATTTGGACCATTATGTTTTAACATCTTGAGTTAGAATAAAAAAAAATTTTTTAAATCTGTTGATAAATAAAAAAGTTTACATAGTGTTGCCAAAAAAGGGTTTAGCATATTAAATTTAAACATCAAATATGCATGTTTTAACATCCTGAATTAAATAAAAAAATTATCTTAATCTTTAAAGTAAATTATATATATGTTCCAAAATTTAAGATAATATTAAAATTTTAAAAATCAAACATATATGTTTTTTAAATACTGAATTAGAAAAAAAATAAATTATTTTAATCAATATTAAAAAAAAAAATTATACATAATGTTCCAAAAGGGCTTTATGGTAATATTAAATTTAAACATCAAATATGTATGTTTTAAATTCTGAATTGGAATTAAAAAGAATTATTTAAATCTTTATAAATAAAAACTTAACTTAGTGTTGCCAAAAAGGCTTTATGTTAATATTAAATTTAAAAACTAATATGGTATTTCAATCCCCTAAATCATTTAAAAAAAACGGCATTGATCCACAAATAGGGCTGGATAAAAACAAAAACATATAAGGACCCCGGACTTTTAAAATTTTTTCTAGCTTAACCTTATTTAATAATTTTATTTTAAATATTTATTTAAAATAGGCGGTAAAAAAATTTATTAAGTTTTTTTTTTTAAAAATAATAATAAATTTTTTATAAAACCTTTTGGAATTTAAAAATTTAATGTTAACGTCTTCCCCCCGTAAAACCCCGGGCCCTGGTGAAGGTGGGGCCCAATGTTAAGTTTGACGTTTGACATTTGGCCTTGAAATTTTGGGCGTAAAAAAATTTTCTTTGGCTAAGTTTTTTCCTTTAGCGTAATACTAAGGGAAGTCAATTTACTATGGGTTACCGCCCCAATCCTAATTGATAAAATTTGACGATTTTTTAAAAACTGAAATCCGGCAAAATGCCATTTTTTTTAATTCAAAAATCGACGTTTCCTTTTTTTAAAAAATTTAAAAACCCCGCCTTAGACTCATAAAGGGGGCAAATAACGTTTTTGGGGAAGGCCCCGAACGGCATAACCAAAATTTTCGCGTTTGCGCAAATCAATATTGGTCTTAGCAAAAAATATCCTACGCGTAACGGGTTTTTTTTTAAGTCACGTGGTTTTTAAAAAGACAGGTGACGATGACTTTGACAGGTGACATTTGATAAATAGTACTGGCCACCCCCCAAATAACGCGTCACACAAGATTCCTAAATATTTAATTACATCAAAAGATATTAAGATGGTAAGCTCCTCCGGGGCCCGGGGGCGCAAAACATATATCTACGCTACTGAACTTCTTGATGGAAAAAACTTGAAAGTTACTAAAAAAACCAAAACCCCGGTGGTTTATTCAACTGGGCTTGCCGCGACCGTACAATAACCGTTTCTTTGCAGGTTAAAAAAAATTTTTGTTCATGACGACAAATTTTTTTTTCTTTTTTCTTTTTTTTTTTTGGGGGGTACTCCCTTCTACTTTTTGGAAAATGGGACCCCTTGGTCCGGGCCCCGGGAACCCCCCAAACTGACCCGTCCCCCCCCTACGAACTTTTTTTGCAAGGGATCTGCAAGTTCATGGGAGTCAATAGGACAGGGCAGCTTTTTGGGGCCCCAACCCCAAAAGGGAACCCCTAAAAAAAAAATAGAATTGATGTTGGGTGATTGGTAATCTTGAATGGTGTAACAACTTATTGGCCTAAATTTGTTTTGGGGAAAAAAAAAAAATTGGTTATTTAAAAAAAGTGTACAATATTTTATTTTTTTAAAGGCTTTTATGGTTTTTTAAAAAAATTAAAAAATTTCTAAATAACAAACAGACCTTTCTAAAAAAAATTTTTGTAACAATAAATTGAAAAAAAACTTGCCGTGTAAAACCTTTTTTCAATTTAATTGCCCCTCAAAACAAAATTTTATCCCCGGGGGGTTTTTTGAAAACATGGCCCGGCATTTAAAAAGGAAAAATTTGCAATTTAATGGAAAAAAGGTTAAAATAAATATAAAAACAAGTTTTTATATGGTTTTTATAAAATATTGTGTGCCAATTTAGTGTAAGAATTAAAAATTGTGTGCAAAAAGAAGGAGGAATATATTACAAATGAAGATAGTTTGATTTTCAAGTTTGATGATGGATATCTCAAAAACGAAACGTTGCCGACTAAAGATTCGGTAAAATTTTACATAGATTTTGATGATTTCTTGCATAATGGTTTTTTTCCTATTTCGAATCTAAAACAGTTTTTTTTGGGTACTTCTGGTTTGTGGAGGGGGGTTCCAAGAAATCCTCAAAATTCTTTCTTCTTGAAATTGATTAACATCAATGGCACCTAAATATTAAACAAATTTATCAAAATTTTATTGTATATTTTTACTTAAAATCACCTTAAATAAATTCAGTTTTCTTTATGTTGTGAGTATATATGATGTATAACTGGTTGCCCCAAATTCCAAATAAGATCATCCAAATAAAAAAGGATTTAAGGAGTTTAAACTAAATATAAATAAAATTTGCAAATGGTTTGTTTAATATGTAAGTACCCCAACATTGTATGTTTTCATTTGATAGTAAGCAGTTTCAAAAGGAGAAATTTTGGGAATGTGTCCATTTTGAGTTTACTATACTTGAAGGCTTTATAACTCAAAAAGCAGAGGTTGCTAAAAAAATTGGTAATTTTAAGTTGCCTCCCCCCATTTTGACCAAATGGGTGTACGGGGTTTTTTTTTTTCGGGAACGTTTTGTTTTCGAGATATTCATCATCAAAGTTGGAAATCAAACTAACCTTATTTACACTATTCCTCCTTTTTGAAGGGGTTTTTGTTTTTTAATAAATTGGCACAAATTTTTTAAAAAAACTTTTAAAACTTGTTTTTATATTTATTTTTTTTTCCATTTAATGGAAATCCCCATTTTTCCCCCCCAACGTGGCGGCAACATGTATACACTACCTTTTTGTAAAAAATATGGCTCTGCCTTTGAATTAAAGGTTCCAATTTAAGGAAAAAAAAGGGGAAAAAAAAATAAAAATAAAAGGTTTTAAAAAAAGGGGTTTATATAATATTGTGTGCACTTTAGTGAAAAATAAGAATTGTGTACAAAAAAAGGGGGAAAAGTTTTTTCTTTGATGATGAATATCTTGAAAACGAAACGTTGCCGAAATTTTTTTTGCAAATTCATGCAAAAAGTATACCAAAATTTTTCAAAATCGGAGAGAAAAAAAAATTTAAAATTACCCAAAAAGGTTATAGGAGAAAAAATTTTTTTAATTCAAAAACCAAAAAAAAACCCCAAAAAATAAAATTTTTGGAATTTAAAATTTAAAAATTTAATTTTTTTAAAAATTTTTTTTAAAAAAATTTAAAAAATTTCTGGTAATTCTTTTTTTTTACGCGTTTAAATTTCAATATAAATTTTGGTAAAGAATATGTTATTTTTATTAATCTTTCAAAAAAAATTTTAGGAAAAATTCTTTTAATTAGTTTTGGGGGCCTCCAATCAAAAAAAGATTAAAAAAAAAAAAAATTTTGGGGTTTTTTCCCCCAACAAAAAAAATAAGAAAGCTAGCCCCTAAAAATAAAAAATATTTTAAATTTTTCGGGTTTTAACCATTTTTGGATCCCAACCCCCCCAACCCGTACCTTTCCCCCCCATGATATTTTTAATTTTTCAATTTTCTTAAAGTTTTAAATTTTTAAAAGTTTTTTTAAAATTAAAAAATTTTAAAAAAAAAAAAATTTAATCTTCGGGGGGGGTTTTTTTATTTTTTAAGGGGGTAATTTTTTGGTCCTTTTGATTGTAAATGTCAATTCAAATTGCCATTGCCAACCTCATTTTGCACGGTGATTATCTAACATTTTTGTTCTAGGTTTCTTAAAAAAAATAGTAAGTTTTTGCTCATAAAATAGAATTTATTACCCCCAGATCCTTACCCTTTGATTGTGCCAAAATAATATTTACTTATACAGCTGTAAATAAGATACTGAATCTTATTGTCTAGTTTATATAAGCCTATAACCAATAAAAAAGGTGTTCCATCCTTGAGTATTGTTCTACTTGCTGCGTTAAACTTTTATTGTTAAGACAAGCGTAGCAAAACTCAGATTATCGTAGGGGACACCTTTGGTTTTTTGCTACTATGAATTTTATACTTTATACACATAAGCCCTTGTAAAGGCTACAAATTTAAACGGAGGTGAGGAATTCTTACATGATTTTTTATAAAATTTTATCCATTTAATAAATTGTATCCTTTTCCAGAAATGTTTGCGGCCTGTGCATCCAGATTGGCTCCCCAAACCCAAAAATTGGGACAGCAAGTAAGAACCGTTATCTCCAGGCCACCCACCTGAAAATTTCTCCGGCTGAAAAATTATTCCACTGACATCTTTATCGGTAGGATTCTTGATTGTTCCTGGTTAGATTGTTAGCCTTCTTAACATCGAGAACTACAGAGTAGAAAAGTGATTTTATCATTTGTATAGTTTAAGACCAAAAGTAGTGTATAATGCTTTATATTAAGTAAAATAAATGAATTAAAGAATTATGTATTTTTTTAGTTACAACCCCCAATGCGGGACAGTTAAGCAGCGCTTTGCTAACCAGAACTAACCATGACCAACTAGAACTTCAGGCTTTTAAATTTGTCTAAATTATTTGTAGATGTTATAAACAATAATTTAACAACATATTAGAAAAACTTCTACCATATCAAAAATTATAACAATTTTGTTAATAACTTCTATATGTAGGGATAATTTAAACAAATTTAAAAGCCTAACCTAAGTGGGGTCATAGATTGGATTCTGGTTAGCAAAGCGGCTTTTTATTTTCCTAATTATATATCAGACGTAGAATGCGTACATTAAATAGTAAATACATTACTTATTTGACATTATTAAAAAATGCCTACTATTCAAATTATGCGCCCGAGTCCTTGCATAAAATGTTTCATGTGTCCTTGTCTGTCAAGAAGCTCGCCAGCGGGGGTGTTTGCTGGAACACCCAGTATCGAATCTCTGACTTCCATATTATTATTGTAAATGCCAACAATTCAAAGAGGTAATGATGCAGCGTTGCCCGTCTTTCTACGTTCTCATATTAAATCTAAAGCCAAATTTGTAATGGACGTTCAACCCAAAGTTCACGCCTGATCATCAGTTCAATGGAAAAAAATCGTTGTACAAAGCCGATTCAGACATTGAACTGTGGTTGAACTTGAACGTCCGAATTTGATCGTTCAAGATGAGTTCAACTCCTTTTAGAAATTTTTAACCTCACTCTTCTGACAGATTACCTTGTGTTTTAAATATTTTTTTGTTGTATTTTAAAGTTGATACCTATTCGGTTTTATAATTAAAAATTGATCTTGTAAGAAAAGATATGACAGACGACAAGGATTTTGTGATAACAATATTATTTAACATAAACCCATAAATATACAGAAATAGACCAGATCATTTGAATATTTGGAGCTATTAAATAATTTAAAGTTAGATTGAGTTTAAAAAAACAAGCTGTGAGATTTAATATAGATAAATTTTTTAAACAAATTTCATCTCTTACAGATAAGTAAATTTATATTGTTTTAATTACATTTAATTTTAAGTTTAAATGTTCTATTTATTTTTTAAAAACCATGCGCTAATTCCTACTGAAATGGTATGCATTGCTTTACGATTTTAGCCACTGGGAGTTTTTTACAAGTTGTTTGAGATTTTGGAGGTATTAACAAGTCAACGGCAAGTTGAATAATATCAATGGTTTAAGAATCAGTTGCTGAATTGGGGCTAAATTGATAAAAATGCTAAGAACTGAATCTTAAATTACCATTGTGAGGCGAGGATTTTGGCATTGAAGCCATGGATGGCACGCATAATAAAATTCAATCTCCTGGAGGGGCAGATGCAGAAAATTACAGGAAACAAAAAAAGGATTTGTGTTTTATATAATATGTAGCTATTTCAGCATCTGTGATTTATTTTGTCAGTAGTGATTAAAAAAAAATGTAAAATTAAACAAATACAATACAAATACATACTCATAATTATTATTTATTAAGTTGTTTTTTTTTTTAATAAATCAAATCCTTGATTAGGTTAAGTTGTGTCAATTTTTTTCTTCTTTTCTTTGTGGGCTTTGCAACTGATAGTTCAGGTAAACCTGCAGTGGTACAACACTCAAAATTCTGAACTTTGGGTTCAACAGTGAACTGCAGTTCAAGAAAACTGTTGAACCATTGTTTGTACAACCGGGCCTAAGGGTGAAAGGAAAAAATATGTTACCCTTAATTTTAAGAGCTTCTTAGTAAATATCTACTTAAGTTATTTTTGGTGCAACCGGCCATAATCCCTTTCACTCTCGCTAAAGGTGCTGATTGGTTGCCGGGATGAATCACCCCATCTGCTAATCAATCACCACGCACAGCGAAAAAGAAATGGATTAGACCATTGGCGTTTTTCCTCTCACATGGTTGTTTGCACCGCCAGGCGGGCAAGGCTGTCTCTAGGTAGGTTTATGCTTGAAGGCCGTAGCTGATTATTTTGGCCAGGTCAAAGCCGATTATTATAACGAAGGTTATCTTTACCTCTGGGTTTTAACTTTAGTTTTCTAAACGTGAATATTATAAACGTTTAATTAATGCTAAAAACTAGGTTTAAATAAAAGGAAAATTTTTCATAAAAAAATACACTTTTCCTCTTTTTTTTACAGATTTATGGCCTTAAAGATATGGGCTTGTGTTGCTACTAAATGTTACTGCATATAATGTAAAAGAAGACCACCAACCAGAAATTAGAAACAGTTACAAATCTAGGATAATTTCATTTTAAAATGACTCATCTGCCAAAAAGTGACATCACTTGACAGTTCCGAAAAACGAACCCAACCTAAACATGGCGTCTGACGGAGACGAAATTATTTCCGATCAAGAAAAAGTGCGTATGTTTCGACTTTATTCTTCATTCGCCTCTGGCGTGAAGAATTTAATGAAGTCTTCAATGATGTCAGGAAGTTGCTGGACAACGACGACCTGCTTAAGGAGGGCCAGTGGGGCCTTCGCGCAATATAACAAAGATCCAGTTAACATGATCCGAATAGAGAATACTGATCATTTGGTGCTTACTGACTGAATACAACGATTTAGGAAATAATAGGTAAGCATGATAAATGTTAGAAGATGTATATAACTGCCCTAAGTCCCTGGGTAATGCAATCTCTAAAACACAAAGGGAAAGTAAACAAGGTATTATCCTTTTGGTGCTATTACTATTTTGATAAGACCAAATTGTTTTTTGCTTTCCTTCACACAAAATATGACAACAGATCTAAAAAGTGGTTCCTGTAAACCTTTGAAAAGTACAAAATTCTACATAGTGTCCAGATCTATGATTCACAATATGAATACTCTTCCTAGTTTAGGTCCTGCCGGAACCACCAACGGTTTTCTACTAATCCTTTTACTTTGTATTAGATAGGGCAGTTGATGTTGATAATAAATGATTTTGTTTAAGGTATATTTTTAGCATTGTGGTTATGGTTATATGGTATGTCATCAAAAAATTATATTTAAATTATTTATAATAAAAGGTATACTCCAAAATGAATTGAGTTAATACAAATTAAAGTTAGAAGTGGTAGTCTATTAACTGCTGCCAGAATTAGATACAACCTTCACCCATCTGTTAACTAGATAAAAATTAATTTTTATCAAATATATTGAATTTTAATAGAAAAAGTGCTGAATAAAAACAACCATATCAATACAAGGAAAAGGTATTTTTTTATTTTATATCAAACAGTAGTATTTTAATAAAAAATATATAGCTCTGGCTTTCACAGGAAATTATACATATTGCTTATTTAGTTTTTTTTTTTTTTTTTTTAAAAGGCTATTTTGCTATTTAAAATTTTTTTTTTGTTTCTTTTTTCCAAAGGGGATGCGGGGAAAATTTAAAAAAAAACTTCGAAAAAAAATCACTGAAATTTTTTAAATTTTTGCTAATTAGTAGCTAAAATGTGGATTTTGTTGCTCAAGTTTTTTTGAAAAATCTAAATTACCTATATTGATATAAAGATAGCAGAAAATTTATGAAAAATTTTTTAAAAATTTTTGAAAAAATTTAAAATTTTTTTTTTTTTTTCCTAATTTGTTCTATAAACTAGCAATATGAAATATTACAATCTTTTTTTTTTTTTTTTAAATTTTTACTTTAAACTTCATTTTTTACCATGTTAATACATATTACAATGCTTTACATCAAAAACCCCAAAAAAAATCATAAAACTAAACATTAAAAGAAAGAATACTTTTAGTGAAATACATCACACAAAGTATACTTGTACAGAAACACTGCAAAAAAAAGTCCATCAAAATGTAAAATTCAGGTACTCACCCTTTTAATAAAAAACGTTTTCTGTTAAAAATTTTTGACTCTTCTTTAAAAACAACAAAAGACAAACCCTTTTTTCCTCAGGTAATACATTAAAACATTTTATTCCCAGAAACCCGGCCCCCTCGCCCCTTTTTTCCCCCCAGTGGGGGTGGGAAAGTTTTTTTCCCGTGCCTGGTTTCTTAATTATGGATTTCCTCATGGCTCACATATGCGTCGATATTTCTCTTCAGATATTTAAGATTTTAAAAAATTTTTTTTTGAAGGGAGTGCCCCAAACTTGGGGCCCTGAATGCCTGGCGGGAATCCTCCCTATAACCCCAGCCCCGCCAGGACCCTTGGCCCCCTGCGCTGGGGGAAGCGAAAACCCGTCCTGTATCCGCTGCATGCCCCCAGGCCAAAATCGAGTAGGAAAGATGAGAGTGAAAGAGGGAAAAGTAGGCACACTTTAAAATATCCCGTGGACACAGTTGGAAAGATTTTCCCCAAAAAAAAGATATTTTTTTTTTAAATTTTTTTTCATAGAGCATTTTTTGTGGTCGGGGGGATTTCCCCCGGGGCCAAGTTAAAAAACCCAAAAAAAAAACTCACTCTCATCAATCCCACCATTCAAATCGTCCAAATCCCTCATTGAAAAAAAAACTCTCTTTGTCTTACCATTATTCAGTACGGGGCCTTTTTTGCAGCAAACCACTCCCTGCTCTCTCCTGTGCAGCCACGGAATCATTCAGCCCTCTGCAGCAGTATCAGCCGAGCAGGATTCGTGGTGTCATCAGCAAAAAATGTATTTGGCTTTATGGTCAATATCCGGGGGGATCATTTTTTTATTAGAAAGAGTATTGGTCCCAATATAGAGCCTTGTGGGGAAAACCCGTTTTAAAAAAAACTTTTTTGCTGGGGCCCCGGGAAGCGACTTGGACTCTGTCACTTAGATATGATCCTATTAGTTTGAAATTTCATTACAAAAATTGTACCTAGTTAGTTTTTGTAGAAGAATGTAAATGGCTCACACAGTCGAATGCCCGCAAAAAAACACAGAAAACAGAAATAAATTTCATTTCGTGAAATGACTCAACTTTGGGACAAAAAATTCAAAATACCCATTGAAATTTTTTTGTTTCTGAAACCAAATTGATGTTTGTTGAAGCAATTTTTATTTCCATAAAATTTTAAATATTTGCAGGGCCATGCTTTTTTTCCCCAAATCCCTTTTTTACCATTTTAGCCAATAAATTGAGAAATTATTAACAAAATTCATTTGTTGCACCAAGGAAGTTTAAAGGTGTTTGAAGCCCAATAGTGTAGAACAAAATTGTCCAGGCGTGCAGGGGGCAGCGGGAATAAGGGGGGGTTTTCCCCCCGGAAAAATTTTCGTGGGAAAAGTAGGTCAGGGCCCGGGTTTCCATAATTCTTTGTTACTATCTATAAAATTGACATCATCAAATGTCAAATTCCCAAAATTCCCCTGTTTTTTTATTTTTTGCACAAAATTGTTGGTTATTAAAGGATACTACTATAGAATATTTAAAATTATTGTGTAATATTAAAATTTTATATCATCTGATATAATATGGAAAGAAATAGATGGCGCCCTTTTCTGCCTTCTATTTAAATGGTCGATATTTTTAAAAGTTTTGTATTTTTAAAAAAACTTTGTAAATAAATAAAAACACGATTTTTAAAATAAATTTCAAACATTGTATGATAGTTTATGTACTTATCACCAATTTTGTGATAAAAGAAGGGGCAAGATAGTGTAAATGAGTTTAATCTAATCCTAAGATTCTGGTTGTACATTAAAAAGTAAAAATTTTTATAACTGCTTTTTAGGCATATACTTTTTTACTAATAACAAACATTCCGGGG
>JAHBCN010020611.1:0-14946 GCA_019359885.1 Listronotus oregonensis
TTTTTAATGGTTCATGGGTTTTTGGGTCCAAAAAATTTTTCAATTGGGGGCTTAAAAGGGAAATTTCCCCCTTTTTTACACAAAAAAAAAGACTTCCTGTAAAATCTGAATCTGCCATTATTTTTTTGATATGCATTAATGCGGCAAAAAAAAAACTATAAAACGCAAAAGCACAAAAAAAATTAAATAGCATTAAAGTTCATAAAAAAAGAAGATTTTTAAGAACTGCAAGACAAAAAATGATGCTGTTTTTAAGAAATTCAAAAAATAAAAAAATCTTTTTAAAATTTTTTGGAGCCACATTTTAATATATCTCAAAAAGAATAAAAACAAAATGTATTTTACGGGAAATTCAATCCAACCCCTTGATTAACGTTTCTGACTTAAGATTTAATTTAACGACCCAATAAACTTACATCATCCTTTTAAATAAAAAAAAAAAAATAAACAGTAATTTTAGAAAAAATAATGTCTATATGGTAACAGAAGTGAAAACAGGGGTAAACTAACCAATACTAACCAAAACTAACCAAAACTAACCCCCCTTTTTTTATTATTTCTGGTATTAGATTTGAATTTAGTGGCCCAAAAAAACCTATGTAAAATTAAAAAGAGCGAAAAACTTTATTTAACGTGGGGTGTAAAAAGGTGAATTTAGCCCGTCTTAGCCCTCAAATGTAATTTTTGATATTATATTTGAAATTAGTGGCCCAAAAAACCTATATGTACCATTAAAAATAAGAAAAAACCTTTTTTTAGCGAAAAGTAAGTATTTTTTAGGGGGTTGTTGGGTGTAAAAAAGGGTGCATTCAGCCCTTGTAAGCACTGAAATGTAATTTTTAATATCATATTCGAATTTAGTGACCCAAAAAACCTATAGTTACCATTAAAAACGGGAAAAAATCTTTTGTTAGCAAAATGTGTTTTTTAAGGGTGTGTGTTGTAAAAAAGGGCGTATTTAGCCCTTCTAAGCCCTCAAATGTAATTTTTAATATTATATTCGAATTTAGTGACCCAAAAAATCTATTTTTTGGTCTCCTAGCTTATTCATCGAGCTTGAGCATTGTCATTCAGTATAACATCGCTTGGCCTAACATCGCCTTGCTGTTGCCATGGGCACGCCGCGAAAAAGCTAATTTGCTTTCTGGCTTTCGAACGAATGTCTCAATGTAGCAGTTGGCATTTCAATGGGGAAAAACCCTTTGCGTTAATTCTAAGTTGCCCTGACCCCTAGCCAACTGTAATTTAAAAAAAAAAATATTATTATTTAATTATTATAAAAATTTAAATATTTTTAAAATAAAATATATTAAAATATATATATATATATATATATATATATAAAATATATATATATATATATATATATATATATATATATATATATATATATATTTTATAAATTTTATATATATAATTTTTTTTTTTTTTTTTTTAAAAAAAAAAAAAAAAAAAAAATATATATATTTTAAAAAATATATATATTTAAAAATATATATATATATATATATATATATATATATATATATATATATATATATATATATATATATATATATATATATATATATATATAATAATAATATATATTATATATTATTATTTTTTATATTTTTTATAATAATAATAATATATATATATATATATATATATATATATATATATATATATATATATATATATATATATATATATATATATATATATATATATATATATATATATATAAATGCATTAACCCCTTTTAACCCCCGAAATGTAATTTTTAATATCATATTCAATTTATGCCCAAAAAAACCCATATGTCCCCCTTAAAAAGGGAAAAAAATTTTTTAGGGAAAAGTATGTTTTAGGGGTGTAGGGTATAAAATTGGGGTAAAAACCCCCCCCTTTCGTAGCACCCCAAAATCCCTTTCCGACAATTTGTAGTTAATCTGTTTCTAAAGAGAATGCAAAAGATTTCATGTCGATTCATGTACTTCCAAAATCATTTAAAGGTGAATTACAGATTTACCCGGACTAAATAGCCTAAAGAGGGCAAAAGCCTTGTTTTGTTCTTAAAGTGAAGACCATTATTATTGCCCGTTTACCTTTTTGTCTCAACCTGCCACTCTTCCACCCGTTTGCCCGTTTGAATGTCGAACGTGTTCCTGGTATACCGTTGTCCTTGTTTTAAAGGCCTGTTTTATTTTTTTTCCCGCAAGACGGTTTTTATTTAAACTTTTTAAAAGACGGCGGCTACGATGGCGTATCTTAAGTTTGCTTTTGTTTTTTCGCTTGCGTTTGTTTTCGCGGTCGCCCAAGACGATCACCTCAGCACGATGGGCATATGAATCATGAACATCATAGGGTGAGCATTTTTGTTGTTTTATTACCTATTAAACGACCAGTTAGTTTTTAGAAAACTGGTAACAGGTTTTGGGGTTTCGTATGAGATTTTATCGAGTAGAGAAAGTCTATATTCACATCTATACGTGAAGTGGCATTTAATTTTAGAATGAGAGAAAGGACCTAGAAACCCAGATAGGGAAATCGATATGTGTTTAAATTAAATCGCTCGGCTTGATTGTGTATTCTTTATTTTTCGCAGCATCCCTCTTTTTAATAAAGTCTCTTTTGGAGTGGAAGATAGGGAAAATAAATGCTTTTTCGTTTAAAACTAAATTTATACCAATTGTAAGAAAGTCAGTGGCAAAAAACAATATTTTTTAAAAACCCTTTTTTTTTTAAAAGATTTAAGGGAAGGCTTTTTTCCCTTGCCATTACAACTTTAGGAATTTTACGGCTTCTCTCCAAACATTACCAATATTTCTCCTCTGGCAGCTCCTAAAATTAACAATGCCCCATGCCCCTTTACATCCAACTTAAAAGGGCCCAATTTTCCTTTTGGTTTGTTCCTTTAACCCTAGACTGTGAAACCTACTGTCCGCAGAGGTTTTCCATGTTCATTTAAATCTACAAATATTTAAATCCCGTGTGTTAATAAACTACCTTTTACCCACTTAAGACACCCAGGGTACGGTAGTACTTAGTCCTAATGCCCCCCAGGGATCGCCCAAGACAAAAAAATCTAAAAAAAGACTAAAAAGAAGTAAAAAAATGTTTTCCAAAAAAAAATCTAGCACCTTTCCTTCTTGAATAATACTAAAGCCGCGTTTACACCAAAGTATTCCACAAGTTTTCCACAAGTTGCGGCAATTTGTTGCTTTTTCTACAAAATACAGCTTTTTCTGTCTTCCACTTGTGAGAGACAAATCTCCTTTTAATTTTTTTTCCCCGGGTGTCGGTAAAACGAATTTCACAAAAGTGGAAATTTGTTGCTTTTCAAGAAATTTTTTAAAACGTGGAGAACACTCCAAATATCCCCAATTCTTTGGCAAAAAATTTTTCACTTTTTCCAAATTGGAACTTTTTTTTTTTAAAAAAATCTTCCACTTTTGCTCTAATTTAAAGGCAACTTTTAGTTGACAATTTTAGTTTTCTACAAAAAAACGGCATTTGGGGAGTAAACCCCCCTTAAAAAAAAAATTAAACTGGGGTTTTTTCATTTTGAAACCAAAACAGTAAAACTACTGCCTAAACCCCGGTTTTTTGGGAATTTTTTTTTTTTAAAAAAGGAAAAGTTTTTATTTCGTTAAAATAATTTTAAAGTAAAATTTTTTTTAAAAATTTTTGTACTTGAAGTATTTTATTCAAGTAAAAGGGGAAGAATTGTTTTGACTTGTTTAATTTTAAAAACTTGAACTTTTCTATTTCCCCAAAATTCTTAAAATTTTTAAGTTCTAATTAGAGACTTAAGTTAAAAAAATCTTCAAGTAAATAAGAAGTACTTGGTAAAAATAAACAATCAAGTACCCCAAATTAAAAATAAACCAATAAAAAAAAATTTGATCATTATCCGGCCGAGTGAGATCGCTTTAAATTTGCAATGGACTTACAATTTTTAAATTTAACAACTTTAGTTTTAAACAAAACTCATTGTTGTTATTAATGATTTTAGTAGGCAACCTGTCAAAATCTGACATTTTTTTAAACATTCTAAACCGTTGAACTTTTAAAAATTTCAATTTTGCCCCAAACCCCCCTTTTCCCAAATTAATTGTTAACGGCACCAAGAATGGTAAAATTCAATTATTTTTAAATATCTTTAATATTTTAGGTACTTTAAAAAACATCAAAATATTGTATAAATCTAGTTTAAAAAATCTTGGGAAAAAATTTTTATTTGTTTTTAACACCACTTAAAGAACCTGAATTTAAAATTTTATTTCATAATCATTATCTCGCAGTTTCTTCTCTTCAACTTTTTTACCAGCTTTATTTTTTTAAAACGGAATCAACTTGTTTTAATGAAAAAAAAAATGAAAGGGGACGTGCATTAGTTTAACATACGTTTGTTCTTAGAAAAGAAGAAAAAAAATTATTATTAAGAGGAAAATTTGAAAATATTGGGTTAATCACTAGTTTTGGGGTCATAAGGTGTTAAAGTATAAAATAAAAAAAGCATTTTGGGTCAAATAAAAAAATTATATTGGACCTTAAAACCCGAAAAATTTTCCAAAAAAACTGCTAAAAAACTCAAACATACATCACAAAAAGACTTTACAGGTAAAAAAATCGTTAAATTATCAAAGTATACATTTCTTTTGCGCTAATACATTTTATTTAACTTGATGTTATTAAAAAATGCTAGTCAAGTAAAACTATTTTTCTTCTAGTACTTTTTTTTTACTTCATTTACTTTGGTTTACTTTAAGTACTTTGTTTTACTTCAAGTAAAAAACTTGATAGTACGTCCCAATTTTTTAAGTCTGATCACTGATCAGCCATTCAGCCAGCCAAAATGTTACTTTTAAAAAAAGCCTTGTATTTTATTTATTTAAATTATTTATATAAGTTTTTTAATTAAAAAAAGTTCGTATTTTATTTTTTTTTTAATTACTTATATAGTACTTTTTTTATTTACTGGGAAAAAAAATAATTTTTAAAGGTACTTTTTAACTTGAATACTTTTTTTAAAAAACTAATCTTGGTATTTACTTGAAGTACTATTTGGTACTTTGACAGCTCTGCCTACAAATATATGTAAAAATAATATGGTTTTTTAACTACTTGACCCCAAAATTATTGAAAATGACAACAACTTAATTTTTCGAATTTTTTTTTCCCAATCACCCCTTAAGCGCTCTTTTTTCAACCCCCAATGGTCTGGGCACAAATCAATCATACAGTTAGCTTATTTTAATTGAAAACAATTTTTCCTGTATAAAATTTAACTGTATCTAAAAAACACGTTAAATCTCTTCCTTTGTCTATTAAAGAACCATTTAGTAGTAGTGGTTTTTTTTTTTTAAACATTAAACTACAACAAAAAAAATTGGATATTGCCTAAAATATATTTTTGGAAAAAATAATAATATTTTTAAAAAAATTTTGGGGTTGATTTAGCCCCGCTACTCCCAACCCGTCTTCAGTTCCCTATTGGGGGATAATAGGTGACAAGTTTTTAGCTTGCCTCAAATACCTACCCAAAAATTATCCAGCTCTGGACTAATAGATCGCTTACTCTTCTAAAAATTATTATATTTAAAATTAAAAATTTAAATTTTTTTACTGCGTTTTGAAACTATGGCTCTAACAGACAACCGACAGACCGAAATATGGAAAACTGTGTTTTTCGTATTTTATAGACCTCAAAATGTAATGATTTGAAAACCTCAAAGTACTTTTTTTGAATTTTAATACTTTCGTCATAATGTCAAAAGGTTATTTCCTTCAGTGTTGTCATATTCTTTTATTAAATCTTGGCATTGGACGGTATTCCACTTTAGAACCTAAAATCACGTATAAATTTAAAACTACACTGTGGCCAAATTCATTTGGAACCCAATTTGGCTCTAATTTTTTTTTTTACTTTGGCTGATTTTGGTAAAATTTTGTGTAAATATTGGGGAATTTTTTTATTAATAAAAAAGATTTAATAAAAATATACAGGGAAGAAAAGTAAAAACAATTTTTTTAATCATTGCCTTTGGGGCAGCTGAAAAATTTTTTTTTTTAAGTCTAAAACCACAAAATTATTTTGAAAATATTAGGAAGCTATCGGAGAAAAGGCTCTAAAAATTTTTCGAAAAACCCAGTTTTCCATTAAAAAGGGTTTTTTAAAAAGAAACCCCCTCGAGGTGGTAAGAAAAAAAAGCTTTTCTGTAAGCGTGGGTATTAATAAGACGAACAGCTCTTCTTTAATGGAGTCAGAATGCTAAGTGTTGTAGGAACGCCATTCCCCAGACATAAAAACAATTTTTAAAAAGGGTCTGATTTGGATAAAAAGGTTTGGGAAAAAGAAAAATATTTTCTGGCTAAAAAGGGAATTTCAAGCTTTTTGAAGCTGCAAAGCTATGGTTTTGTGTTTGTGCCAGTTGGGTTATTCTCAAATGTAACGATAGCTCTTTGTTCTGCAGAACTTGGCTGCTCATATGCAACGGATGGCATCGACAATTTTTTTCGCGACAGCAAATGACTTGTTTTAGGGGCCCTTAAACTGAACAAAATTTTTGGCGCCCCATCAAAAAAAATTACCTAAAAAATTGAATAATTGCAGACTGGCCCTGGGGAAGCATTAATTTGGTAGAAGCTGGAAAAATGACCATCTTCAATAACTGATATACGTCGATTAGAAATAAACAAAAGAGCCAAGAGCAAAGCTTAGGTGGAAGACCGTAAAGGAAGTTTGTTAAGAAGCCCATCAGAACTGATCAAAAGTTTTGGAAAATCAAAAACAACAATCTGGGTTTACTAAAAAAACTCAAGGGACTTGTTCAGTTGTTTAGACAAAGGAAAGGGGGAAAGGCTGTGGATCTTAAGATAAAATTCTTTATAAATCTAAATCTTACTATTCGTAAATACCTATTAAATGCAGTTAATTTTTTCCCAAAAACGTCAATTTAATATTAAATGCCCAATATCTCAAAACTGACCTTTTTTTGTTTCTATATATTTTTTAATATTATTTAATTAAAAATTTATATATATATATATATATATATATATATATATATATATATATATATATATATATATATATATATATATATATATATATATATATATATATATATATATATATATATATATATATATATATATATATATATATATATATCAACTCACATTCATCATCCGAAAAACTCTAAGAACTAACATATGTATGTATGTATATATATACGATTTGTCTTTTTAATTAAAAAAATTTTTAAAAATGAAGAAGATTTATTTACAGACAGATCTTAAAAAAAATCGCCAAATCAAAAAAAAGGGAACAGGGGAGAATTGGCCCCCTTTTTTTAATAAGTATGATCCTGGTTAACGTTCGTTGAACGGAGGGCCACCGAAAAAGCGGGCCTGAAATTAAATGCCGGTCGCATCCAAATATTACCATCGACAATAAACAAAAAAAAAATTTAAAGAAATATTTTTAATATTGTTTTTGTAAACAAAAAAACTTTTTTTTTTATTATATTTTTAGAGGTTTTTTTTCCAAACTGTAAAAATATGAAAAATAAAAAAGGCAAATACAATAATTAGGAGGATTTATGGACACAAACATTTTTTTTTTTAAAGGGGCCGTCCTTGATCAAACCAAATATGGTAAATTAAAGTTTACCGGGCCGGTAAAATTACCCTTAAAAAAAAAACATCCGAAAAAAATTTAAAAAAAATTTACCCTTATAAAAAAAAATTTTTGAAAAAAAGTTTTTTTTTAACAAGGAAAAGCACCTTTTCTTTTAAACGGAATAAAAAAATATACCCCTTTTCCATCAAAAAACCAAATATGGAAAATTTTAAGTTCACCGGAGCGATCACAATTCCCCCTTATATCCCAAGGTCCGTAAAAAATGACAAAAAATTTTTTTTTCAAAAACAAAAAAAAAGCACCTTTTTTTAAAAAATATAAAAGATATTTTTTCCCATCAAAAAACCAAATAGGGTTTTTTTAAGTTCAGGAGCCATCACAATTCACCCTTATATCCCAAAGTCCGTAAAAAAATGAAAAAAAAATATTTTTTCAAAAACAAAGAAAAAGGCCTTTTTTTAAAAAACGGAATAAAAAAGATATCCCCTTTTTCCTCAAAAAAACCAAATATGGTAATTTTAAGTTCAGAGCCATAAAATTTCCCCCTTATTCCAAGGTCTAAAAAATGAAAAAAAATATATTTTTTTAAAAAAACAAAGAAAAAGCACCTTTTTTTAAAAACGGAATATAAAAGATATACCCTTTTCCATCTAAAAACCAAATATGGTTTTTAAGTTCACCGGAGCGATCCTTCCCCCTTATATCCCAAAGAGTCCGTAAAAAAAAAAAATATATTTTTTTCAAAAACAAAGAAAAAGCACCTCTTTTTTAAAACGGAATATGAAAGATATCCCCCTTTTCCCATTAAAAACCAAATATGGTAAATTTAAGTTCACCGGGCGACCCAAATTCCCCTTATATACCAAGAGTCCGTAAAAAATAAAAAAAAAATATATTTTTTTCAAAAAAAAAAAAAGCACCTTTTTTTTAAAACGGAATATAAAAGAATACCCCTTTTCCATCAAAAAACCAAAATATGGTAATTTTAAGTTCCCCGGACCATCACAATTCCCCCCTTTTATCCCAAGGTCCGAAAAAAATGACAAAAAAATTTTTTCAAAAAAAAGAAAAAGGACCATTTTTAAAACGAAATAAAAAAGATTCCCTTTTTTTCCTCTAAAAAAAATATGGAAAATTTTAAGTTCCCCGGACGTCGCACTTTGATGGGTTTATATCTTCCAAAAACAACAATAAAAAAATTTTTAAATTAAAATAAAAACCCTGATATCCAATCATTTAGTTTTTTTTGTAATTAGTGTTAACAGATATCTGACTTCGACATGTTTTTTGGAATAACCTGTAGATTACTAAAATCAAAAAACCAACCATTTTTTTCAGGTAATATTTTAAACAATAAATTTTTAAAAAAAAAAAAAAAAATATAAAAAAATACTGGCTATATCATTTTACTCATAAAAGACTGTAGAAATTCAAAGACCACAAAATGGTTTTTAAAAATCCCCATTCGACCATTTTTCCAGAAAATGGAAAAACGCAAAACAGACCATTATTTTAAAAAAATCGCATCTTTTTAATTTTAAATTTGGTCTGATTTTTTGGGAAAAAGTTTTTTTGACTGCCAAAAATGAAAATTTTCGCATTAATGTTTTTTTCAACTTTAAAAAAATTGTTATCTTGCAAGTGCCGTGAATTTAGGGGAAATGGTCCCTTTTTAATTTTTAAAACTCTTTTAAAATAAAAAAAAAAGCTAAAAGTATATTCACTTTTTATTAATTTGGGAACACTTTTAAAAAGCGGAACTAGGGGCATTAAAAATTTTTTAATAATTATTGTTAAAAAAATTTTTCGGAAGAAATTGGTTGGATTTTTGATTTTAGTAATTTATGGGATATTAACATTAATTACAAAAATAACCTTTTTTTTCTATAATGATTGACTAACCCCCAGTGGCAGATCTACACATTTGCCGCCACTGGGCTTTTCCCCTACCTGATTCGATACCTCAGTTTACAATCATATTAATTACACTTTTTTTGTCAATGACTACTTATTGTTAGTTAATTTTTGCAACCCAATGTTTTAGTTAAGATTGCACAAGAAATAGTTTTTGAATATTTTTTTAAGTAATAGAACCCCAAATCTACGTGGGGGTGGGGAAAATGTTTTAATACTTTACACAATAATGAAAAGTCAGTAAACGTAATTAAAAAATTTTTATTGCACTTACCTACTTTTTTAAAAGCAAATATTTAATTTTTTTTTCACAACCCGGCTGATGAGGGATGTTCAATAAAATTATTACAGTTTTGAAAAACCTTTTTGCACGATTTTCATTAAACCCCTAAATTTTAAACCTTTCGTATAAAATCTCGTTCATTAGTTTTGGCCCAAAATCTTGTATATTTTTTTCCCCTTTTTAAAAAAGAAAGGGAAAAGCTTCTCTCAGCCAAAAAAAATTTGTCGCTGATGTACCGGGGTAAAAAAAGAAAGGAAGCCGGTTGTTTCTCAGAAAATGTTTATCGCACAGCTTTGGGGAAAAAAATATTTTTAGTAAAAGTGGTCAAGAGAAATAGCTGGAAATTATTTTCAAGTTTTTGAAAAAATGGGCCCCGGGCCTAGGGGCCCTAACTGCAATTTTGGGTTTAAAAAGTAAACGGAGTTTTGCTATAAAACCCTAACAAAAAAATACCCGTTTTTTAAAGTCGAGGATAATTTGAACCTTTTTGTTTGAAAATTTTTTGCTGTATCTCAAAAAATAAAGTGGGGGGGGTTTTTTAAAAAGTTTCCGTAAAAAAACCAACCCGGGGAAAAATTTCTTCGAAAGGGAAAATTTTAAAATTTTTAGAAAATTTGGGCCCCCAAAAAGGGTTTTAAAAGAAAAAAATTCTTGGGTTTTAAATTTTAAAAATTTGCAATTTTTTTTAAAAAAGTTTTGTTAAAAAGTTTCCCCCACTTTTAATTCATCCCCTAAAAGGGCCTTTTGGGGAAAATTGGGGAACCAAAAAAAGTTAAATTTTTTCCCCAAAAGAAAATTTAAATTGCAATTGGGGGGGTAAAATGTTTTTAAAAGAAAAATTTTTTACCCCTTTAAAGGGGAAGGGGGCCTTAAACCCCAAGGGGGGCCTTTGGCAAAAACCATTTTCTCGATATTTTTTTCCCTTTACCAAAAAATTTAGGCCAAAGAAAATTTTATGCGTCAATATTCGAAAACTATAAAAGCTAAAAATTTTAAAGGCAATAAATTATGTATTTTTACGGAACCTTTAATTAAGGTTATATAATGTTCTCGCCAAAAATGCAATACTTTACGAATTAAAATTTAACAAACCCGAATTTTCGGGTTTTTTTTAAGGTATCCCCCTTTTTTTTTACTAAAAACCTTTAAATCCCCCCCACCACTTTTTATTTTTAAGTACAGAAAAAATTTTCAAAAAAAAAAATTTTCCAATTACCCCCGTTTTTAAAAATCAGGATTTTTTTTTTAAATTTAAATATGGAAAATTCTCGAAACATCATTTTTTTTAGATTCAAGATTTAAGTTCCCCCTTGGGGAAAAATTTTTTAGAAACGGGCCCGCTTTTCTTTTTGGGCCCCTTTAAAAAAAAAAATTTTTTCCCGTTTTTTCTGTTTTTAGAAACTAAGATAGACTTTTTAAAGACCCCCAATTGGTTTTTTCAAAATTTTTCAGAGGAAGGTGACACCCAAAAAAATTTTCCTTTCAAAAATCACCCCCTTTTTAATTTTTTTTTTACTAAAGGGCTTTTTGGGGGGTTAATGAAAAACCTTTTTAAAAATATGAAAATTTTTCATTGAACCTGTTTTTTTTTCCCTTTTCCCCAATTTGGGTCCTTTTCCCTTTAAGGAGGGTGAAAAAAAATTTTTTAAAATTTTAAAAAAAAAAGTGAAACAAAATGATAAATTTGGGGAAATTTTTAAGTGGGTTTTGGGCTAGTTGTGTACCCAAAAAGGGGAGGATATGGAGATTTTTTCCCCCCTTAAATCAAAAAAACCCCTTTTTAAAAAAAAAACGGATACAATACGGATATTTGAATAACTATCCTCAAATTAAAAAAAATTTTTATTGAATAACCCTTTTTTCCCCATTTTTTCCCCCCCTTTCCCTTTTTGGTTTAAATGGGGTTAAAAATTTTTTTTTTATAAAAATTTTTTTTTTGGGTTTTAAAAAATTTTTTTTTAGAGTAAATTGCTTTGGGTGGGGGTTTTTATCCCTCCCAAGAAACAACTCTTTTTTAAAATTTTTTTTAGTTTTTTCAGACATAAAAAAATTTTCCCCCCTTTTTCCCCCTCAAATCTCCCCCCTAGGTTTTAGCCTACCAGCATTTTTTTTTTAAAACCCCAAGCCCCCCCCCTGTAATAACTACGACTTTTTTTTATTTTCTTTTTTTTAAAACTAACAAAAAGCAAAAGGGGCAAAAATTTTTTAAAAAACAAAAAAAAATTTAAAATAAAAAGAAACGTGAAGAAAATTAAAATTGGGGCATTTTAAAAGGAATTTCTTCTCCACGAGGCTAACCAAACACGCAATTATATTTCTTATACAGGGTCATCTGGGCGGGAAAAAGGAAGGGTCATTTTTTCCCAAAATTTAAAAAAAAAAAATGAACTAACTATTTTTGAAAAAAAATTTCAGAAAAAGATTTAAAAATTTAAAAAAAAAATTTTTAAAAAAAGCATTTTTTAAATCTAGGGGGAACCGGGGGAATGGGGGTAGGTAGGTAGGTGGGGGGGGTAAAATTTGGGGTATAACAACCCCTTTCCCCCGCGACCCGGCCCTTTTTTAAAACCCCCAACCCCCTTTAATTTTTTAAATCTGATGATCCTGGAGAAAATTTTTCCCCCCCGGGAAAAGGGGGGGCATTGCCGGGGATTGGGAATCTTAGTCGTGCCATTGTTTGGGGACGAACAAGAAAAAGGGCCCCCCCGATTTATCCCCCTCCATGCGGAAACGGGGTTTCCCCCGGGGGGCCCATCTTTTTTCAGGGGAAATTTAAAAAACCGGGTGGAAGTCCCCCCCAGATTTTTTTAAAGGGGGCCCCTTTGCTTTTTGGGTTTAAATACATTTTTTTTGGGGGTTTAAAGAAGGCCTTCGAGTGTCTGAAACCCGGAAACCCCAATTTCCAAAAATTTTCTTTTTTGGGCCAATTTTAGGGAAAAACCCGGCCCTTCCATAAAATACCCATGACTTTTTCCCCCCCCTTTTAAAAAAATCTGGGGTTCATTACCCCTAGGCCGGGTGTCCAAGGGGGCCAAAGTGTAAAACCCTTTTGTTTTGTTTTTTAAAAACATCCCCTTCAATTCCAAAGGGTTTTTGGGGAAATTTTTCCGGCTGGATTCAAAGGGGCCCCCAAAAGCCGTTTACATCGGAGAATATTTTAACTGCCTTTTGTGGCAGTGCCGATAACCAGCGATCTAGCAAACATCTTAAAAGAAATACCTCCCGTTTGGTTTCGAGGTCCAAAGGGTGAAGAAAAAAATCTGCCCCTGGCCTTTTGTCCAATATTCCAGCTCCCAAAACCGTCCTTGGTTTTGAAGCTAACCAAAAACAGATGTCAGCCCAAAACAGGTCGGTCGTTTTTTGACTCCCAAACCTCCCTTTGTGGGTAGACTACACCGTAGGGCCCGGGTTTTAATTTGGGTTTCTGTAGCCATTATTCCGAGGGAAATTTTTACTGTCACAGGTCAGGAAATTTCTGGGAGACTGGTGCTCTTCATATGACACGCCTGCGGTTTGTTACTGACCGCTTGATGAAGGGCTTGGTTGCCCACCTTGCCTCTCTCCAATTGAGTACCGAAAACTATTCCCCCCAAAATTTTTTTTTAAAGGGTTTTTTTAAAATTTCCCATTTATGGGTATAAAAGCTTAAAATGGGGCAACCTATGCCATATTGTTTAAACCCCAAATGGTTTAAACAATTGCAAGGGGAAAAATTTTTTTCCCAAAAAGGGCTTTTTTTTTTTAAAATTCTTTATTAAAATAAAAAAAAAAAAAACCTTTTAAATTTTTTTTAAAAAAGTTTTAAATATTTAAGGGAAAAATGAATTTTTAAAAATTTTAAAAATTTTAAATTTGGGGACTACCAAGAAAAATTAAAGGGGATTTAGAGGTTATAAATACTTCAGGAGTAAAAAAGGGTCCCAAAAAAACTTTTAAAATTTTTTACCCGTAGGAGTCCGAAACCTTCGTTTCTGAAATACAGGGTGGGTTTAAAATTTTTTTTTTATTTTATTTTATTTTTTTTATGCTTTGCTGAATATAATTTAAAAAAAAAATTTTATTAAAAAAACTAAAAAATTGTTTAATTATAATTTTTTTTTTTTTTTTTTTTTAAATTTTTATAAATGGTGAAATTTTTTTTAAAACCAAATATCTCAAAAAGGTGTCATAACAACTTTTGACAGGTTTTGACGTAAAAATACAAAAAAATTTTAATTTCGTTAATAAGGCCATACCGGGGTTTGTCAAAATAAAAAAGACGGTGGTGGCACCTCAAGTAAACCGTACTAAATGAGGGGTTAATCCGTCATAAAAAACCCCCGGATAAAAATTTTTCCAAAATTTAATTATTATAGATTTTTTTAAAAAAAAAAAAAAAATAAATAAAATTTTAAAACCCCGTATTTCGGGAAAAGTTTTGGGGTCCATATTTTAAAATTTTTGTTTATTTTTGGGCCCCGACTCTTTTTCTAAAATTTTACATTTTCATGAATCAACCTGTAAAAAAAAAAAAAAAAAAATATTTATTTTTTATTTTTATAATAGTTAAAAATTCCATTGAGATTTGAAAAATTAATTCAAAGATTGGTTTTATTTAACGTGGGTCCAATGTCCACTTTTGTTAAAAATTTTGAAAATTAAGGGCCCCTCAAACTATCTATTATCTCTTATCCTGCTTCGGGTACAACAGCCTGAGATATGGGGCCAAACTCTTGGATTCCCGAGATTAAAAAAAACATTTAGAAAACAAAGGGGACTCTCATGGCTTTTTTTGGTCCAAAAGTTTTTTTTTGTCATTCTTTGAGTTCTGTTGGGGGGGCCCCAAAGGGTTTTTCCACCCCGGGGCCTTTTAATCTTTAGGTTCCTTATTTTTCCTTTTCTACTTAAAACACCTTTACCTTTAAACTTTTTGAAATCAGCAGTAGTTTTTTTAAAATGGAAATCCTTTGTATCGCCGTCTCTTACTCTATCATGTCTTTTTCTAAATTTATTTTTTATTTATCTTAAAAAATAAATTCATTAAAATTTTTAAAAGGGGGAAAGTTATTAATAATTAAATTTCAAAATTTGTTTTTGTTTTTTTAAACACTTTTCAAAAGTTATTGGGGCTTTTTAT
>JAHBCN010020612.1:0-14907 GCA_019359885.1 Listronotus oregonensis
GATAAAAACAAAATATTTTTTATTCGAGCTTTTTCATTTGCGTTTTCACTATTTACGGATTAAAAAATACGACCCAATTCCATATTCGGGCTAAAGATTCTTTTTTCGCGGATCTAATTGGTTCATCGGTACATACATTGATTAAAAGGATTCCAATATGCGGATTCAACCGAATATCCTTTGTAAACTCGTCGTCAAATGGACTAATTCCGAAATTGAATGGAATGGACAAGATGGGTTCGAGCAGATAAAATCAAGTGACATTCGAAGTTGCTTGAATCGCAAGATGAAGATTGACTGAAACCGACTTGGAGGAAATGTTAAATTCAAGCCTATTGAAAATGAGGCTTCAACAAACAAACAAACACGTTCCCGTTTTGTTCGTTTGTTGAAGCCTCTTTTCACGTGTAGGTGGTAGAGGAGCTTTCCTCGCCTGAGGCGGTACCACCCCACTTGCCCTTTAAAGGACTCGTGAAGTCTCAGGACGTTTCGAGTTCTGGGCGGTGAGTCAGTTTTCCTTCTTCCTCTTCCTTCTTCCTCTTTTAGTTTTCCTTCTTCCTCTTCTTTCTTTTTTTCTCTCTCTTTTTTCCACTCTACTAAAATTTGGAAATAATGATGATGGCACACCCGAACGTAAAGTTATCCGGAGGTAAAATACCCCTCATTCGGTTCTCCGGGCAGGGGTACATTTGGGGGCCACCATCGAAAAGTCTAATATCCTTCACAAATATATGTGGGCTAACTCAACGTAAACTCTGTTCACCATTATCTTCAATCCTCCAAACCCCACATACTATTTCTCACGAAACCAAGTAAGTCCCAAAACAGCAACCAACCACCTCCTTTTCCAGGTTATGAACTCATTTCATCTTTTCGACCCCATGGCGGCGTTTGTGCTTACGTTCGCAACGACCTGGCTTGTGCTAGGGTTTCCAACCTCGAATCAGGTAGGCCTGATATTCTTTGGCTTAAACTTTCTTTTAGATCTTCTACCAAATTTATCTGCTGTATATACCGGTCCCCGTCCGACAATTCCTACAACGAGCTCTTTCAATAAAGATCGACAATATTATTTCCCAGTTTCCATTGGTCGAAGTAATCGTTCTCGGGGATTTTAATGTTCATAATAAGGATTGGCTAGGATCCACAAAAACTGATATACAAGGCAGAGCAGCAGAAAATTTCGCAATCAGCAACTCGCTCACCAATCTAATTATGGAACCTACCTACTTTCCTAGGGTTCCCACCCATAATTCTAACCCCCTAGATCTCTTTCTTACTTCCACCCCCGAACTCTATCAAGCATCAGTAACTGCTCCCCTTGGTCGCTCTGACCATGCCATGGTTTGGTCACCGTATCTTACTCCACTCATTTTGAGGCAACTGAAAGCATGCCGCCACGAACCGTCTGGCACTACAATTCGGCCGACTGGGATGGTCTGAGAGATTTCTTTGCCAGCTACCCTTGGGATCCTACCTACTTTTCTACTTTCGATCCTTCCGAAATTTGTAAACAAATTACCGAAACAATTCAACTAGGCATTGAGACCTATATTCCCCACACTAAAAAGAACCCCATAACTTCAAATCACAAACCGTGGTTTTCTAAATCCTGTGACAAAGCCAAACTTTTAAAAATTCAAGCCCACAAAAAGTTTCTTCAAAACCCCAGTCCGAAAATCGACAGGCTAGCATCGAGGCGAGAAATCAGTATAATCAGACTATCGCAGAAGCAAAAGACCATTTTAACAATCGAATAAAAGATAAAGTTCTCTCTTGCTCAAATGGCAGTAAAGCTTTCTGGTCCTTTGCCAAAAATATTAGTCAGAACTTTTGCACAAATTCTTTCCCACCCCTAATCTCTGAAGATGGAATTGTCTCTACCTCCAAAGGAAAAGCCGAACTATTTGCCAAACAATTTGCTGCCAATTCTACGCTTGATCCTCCTACTAATCTTTCCCTTCCAACAGTTGTCCCTGTTTCTCATAAAATGTCCGATATAATTTTTAAAGTTAAACAGATCAAGCGTATTCTTTCTTCTCTTAATACTAAAAAATCGTCTGGGCTGGATGGCATACCAGCAATCGTCTTAAAAAAATGTGCTCCCGAGCTTGCACCCATCTTAACTCGCCTCTTTCGAATCTCTTACGACACGGACATTTTCCCGGAGAATTGGAAAGCTGCACGTGTGCAACCTGTCCCCAAAAAAGGATCCAAAAGTCTCCCTTCCAACTATAGACCTATATCTCTTCTTTCAGTTGTTTGCAAAGTAATGGAAAAATTCATTAATTCCCAAATCTTAAAGTATCTGGAAAAACATAAGATCTTACATGATAGACAATATGGATTCCGTCACAGTAGATCCACAGCTGATCTTCTTTCCTTTGTCTCACACAACTGGAACAAGTCCCTTGAGTTTCTTGGTGAATCCCAAATCGTTGCTTTTGACATATCCAAAGCTTTCGATCAGGTCTGGCATGATGGGCTTCTTAACAAACTTCCTACTTAAGGTCTTCCACCTAAGCTTTGCTCTTGGCTTTCCAGTTTCCTTTCTAATCGACGTATATCAGTTAGTGTAGATGGTCATTCCTCCAGCTTCTACCAAATTAATGCTGGGGTGCCCCAGGGCTCAGTGCTGGCACCCACGCTGTTTCTTCTACACATTAACGATCTTCTCTCTTCCACAATCAATTCCATTCATAGTTTTGCTGACGATAGTACCCTCCACTCTAGTATTCAATTTCTTAAGCCACCGTGTAATCCTGATTTCGAAAACAAGATATCTCTTTCACAAGACCTCAAACTTATCTTGGATTGGGGCGCCAAAAATCTTGTTCAGTTTAATGCCTCGAAAACACAGTCATGTTCCCTGTCGCGAAAAAGTCTGCAAATGCTCATCCCTTACATATGAGCGGCCAAGTTCTCAGAACAAAGAGTCGTTTAATCTTGTCGGCGTTACTTTTGAGGAATAACCTCAACTGGCACAAACACATTTTATCCATAGCTTCGGCAGCTTCAAAAAAGATTGGATTTCTCTTCCGAGCCAGAAAATATTTCTCAGAAAATATTTCTCTTCTTCCAATTTGTACACCCTGTATGTATCCCAAATCAGACCCTCTTTAGAATATTGTTCTCATGTCTGGGGAATGGCGTCCCTACAACACTTAGCATTCTGGACTCCATTCAAAGAAGAGCCGTTCGTCTTATTAATGATCCAACGCTCACAGAAAGGCTTCCTCTTCTTGCCCACCGTCGAGCTGTAGGGGATCTGTCGCTCTTCTATAGGTATTTTCATGGCTTCTGCTCAGAGGAGTTGGCCAGTATAATTCCTTCTCTGGCAGCTCCCAACAGAGCAACACGTAGTGCAACTTTTATGCATCCTTTTACAGTTCAGTTAGAGAGGCCCCGAACTTCCCTTTCTTCGTTCCTTTATCCCTAGAGTGTCAAGACTATGGAACCGGCTGCCCGCAGAAGTATTCCTCTACTCCCACTCCAAAATTTAAGTCCGTGTGAACAAACTCCCTCTCACCACACTGAAGACACCCACGGTACGTTAGCACTTAGGCATCAGCCTTCGTGGACTGTCCCAAGATAAAAAAAAAGAAACGTGACATTTAATTTAAAAAATATTAGTGAAGGTTTAAGAATGGCAAATGAGCTTTGTAATTTCTTTTTTAAAATTGATCCGCCTATAGTACGAAGTCTCATTTTTAAGAGGCAAACTGCTAAGGCCAGTGCTGAATATCATTCTGAATTGAAGGAGCTTTTAAAAACTGCCAAGCAAAAATTACAAAATTCTTTAAACCATTGCCTAAGCCTGAAGATAGTATTTAATCAATATGGTTAAAAACTTCAATTAAATTCATTTTTTCATATACTTGCTTTTTTATTTTATCACCTAGGAACGTATTCCCTATAATCCCATATAAATTACCATTCCATATTCACGGTTTCTATATTCGCGGCATATTTACGGAAAATATACCCCGCGAATAAAAAGCTTTTACTGTACATAAAATAACATGTTTTGACAATAAATAATTATGTAATTTTAACCCAAAATTTTAACAGTTTATAACATCTTTTATTTAGTTATTTGTGAAATTTTTGGAATAGTTTGTAATATAAAAAAATACTTTATTTTTGAGACTCCTAATTGCCAGCAATAAAAATAATTTTATAAATAAACACTAAAATTTATTTTGCGCTGATTTATGCGATGATACTTATTGCCATCTGTGGTGGATAAATCTGCAATAAATAAATTATTAATTAATTTAAGATCAACTATGTTGACCTTTAAAGCTAAAAGCGTAAACTGCTGCAAGCTATTGCTTCTTTGTTTGTGATTTAGAGCAAAAAACAATAATAAAATTATAAATTTATAAATAACAGTTAAATCAAAAGCAGGACCGGATTGTTATACATTTTTGTAAACCAGGTGGTTCATAAAAGACCGTGAAACCGTAAATATTGAATGGTAATTTATATGGGATTATAGGGGATACGTTCCTAGGTGACAAAATAAAAAAACATGTATATAAAAAATTTAAATTAAATGAAGTTTTTGACCATATTAATTATTATCTCCAGGCTTAGGCAATGGTTTAATGAATTTTGTAATTTTTTCTTGCTTGACAGTTTTTAAAAGCTCCCTCAATTCAGATTGATATTCAGCGGTGGCATTAGCAATTTGCCTCTTAAAAGTAATACTTCGTTCCAAAGACGAATTAATTTTCAGAAAGAAAGCACAACGTTCATTTGCCATGTTTAAACCTTCACTAAGATTTCTCAAATTGAATATCACGTTTCCCGTGCTTGTTGAAGCATTTCTTCAATGGGCTGTGAATTCAAGTCGGTTACAGTCAAATCTTCATCTTGCGATTTAGGCAACTTCTGAATGTCACTTGATTCCTATTCCATTCGCAATTTCGGCTATTGTTTAGAAAAATAGTTATAAAATTGTTTTGTTATAATTTTGTTTATTAAATGATGGTTTGACTGTTTTCCAATACTTATAGCTATTCAAATTAATATTTAACCAACTAATTCTTGATAAAATTAAATTTGCTTTTCACCATTTTCTTGAGCATTAAAAAAACGAAAAAATTCGAGTACTCATAAGTCAGATTACTGCTTTCAGAACCCTGATTTGTAGTTTAGAACACAAAAAACATACGAAACCAGGTAAAATGTCAAGGTTTCAATGGTTAGAAGCAAACATTATTTTTTAAAGAAACCCACTGGAAAAAAGGAAAATTTAAAGAAGCTTTAACAGTTGTAAACAACTAGAAGGTATTAAGCAAGCCTAGTATCGACATTCCGATTATACGGCAGCCATTGTTGAACCGTAAAAAATCGTTTAAGCTTTAGTAAACAACGAATAGTATATAATTATGAGTAGTTTTTAGTTATCACTTGAACCGATTAAAAATAGATACAAACCGAAAAGTTGTGGACCAATTTACAGATAAGGACAATGGAATTGGATAAAGAAATTGGAATTAAACCAAACTTATTCACTCACAGATATGATCAAATACTCTTAAAAACTTATCAGGTTTAATTCAATTGTTTATAAAATTTTACGAAAAGCTTGTAGTTTTGGAAAATCGCGTTTTTTTTTGATAATATTACTTTAGAAAAGAATTTAAAAAAAACTACAAAGTAATTTTCTTACATGCACAAACATTAAAACTAATTGCCATCTGCGAAAGATAACTCTGCCATAAGTAATCTTTTAATTAATTAAAGTTAAAGTATCTTGACCTATGAAGTTAAAATTGCAAGCTGCAACCTCTTTGATTTTGAATTTGGGGCAGCAGAACACTCATAAAGATGTTAATGTATATATAGATATTCTCTCAGTATTGTACTTGGTAAATAAACTGTAAATTAAATTATACAGGGTGCGGCAGCATAACTTCCTTTTTTCAAAACTTAATAAAACGCATTGTTTGAATCACAAAGTTTTAATTTGGTTTTTACAATGTTGGTACATACCTAAAGTTTTGTTTTACATAGCTTTGAGGAGCAAATCACGTAGGTGACGTCCCCCATTTTCGATACATTGAGTAAACCGATTTCTGGCGCTTCTCATGACTCTTTCAAGCATAGCAGGCGTTATGTTGGCATTTTCTTCATAGATGTTGTTTTTTAAATCTTAAAGGGTCCTTGGACGGTTCACATAAACACGGGATTTCAAAAAAACCCCATAGAAAAAATCACAAGCGGATAAATCGGGAGATCGTGCCGGCCATTGCAAATAGCCCCTGATCAAAACAGGAAGTTATCCTGCCGCGCCAGAAATCGGTTTACTCAATGTATTGAGAATGGTCATCTACGTGATTTGCTGAGCTATGTAAAACAAAACTTTAGTTGTGTACCAATATTGTAAAAACCAAATTAAAACTTTCTGATTCATACAATGCGTTTTATAGGAGATTATTACAGATAAATTTTTAAATTGTAAATCAGTTGAACGAATAAACGTGGCTAAAAAGTACAGTTTAAAAAATCAGTATAAAGGAAATTTAGAATCGTGGGGTTTTACCGCAGCCCATCATTTTCTAAAAACAAAGCTTTCTTAGAGAAGCGCTTAACATACCCAGATTCGAGAAATTTGTCATTGAAAAACCTTCGAATTTTTTAAGTTTTTTTTTAACTTGTAGTGTTTGTTGTATGTATGTTTGTTTGGGTGATATCCTTCCAATATGGCAGAGCGCTGAAAATGGCGTACTATGCACTTCCATAATATCAAATAAAAGGGTTTGCTAAGAAGCCCGTCCTTCTAAATCCAATAGGGCGGACTCCCAAAGATGGTGGACTATCTTTTAAGCAGCCCCATGATATGGATATCCAAGAAAACGCAATAACTAAAAAAAAATTAAGTCAAATTTTTTTAGTTATTTTTAAAAACAACATAAATTTTAAATTAAATCAAACCCATTAATTTATTACATTACACAATTTATATGATATAAAAGCTTATTGCGAGATTTTCCTTGGTAATAAACAAGAATACAATATGTAACTTGATACTGACATAAGTAATTCTAAAAAAAAATGTATGTTTTTTTATAATATAGGTAAATCTCGCGACAAGTTTTTATATCATATAAATGGTGTAATGTATTAAATTGATGGATTTGATTTAATTTAAAGCTTTTTTCTTTGAAGTACGCATGTAGCTTGTTTTTAAAAATATTTTTAACTAATAATTTATAGTTACTATAATTTAGTTATTACGAAGCTGTTTATATTAATGACGAGACTGTACAATTTTGTTAGGACAATTTGTTAGTGTTTTTTTTAATTGTTAAATTAAGTTTTTTTTTAATTAGCTTTCTAATGGTTAAAGATGACAGAAAAAGACAAAGGGGAAATGAAAATTAGAAAACATTTTAGCGTTATTTGTATATAAGGGAAAAGGTCAACGTCCATACAAGAAAGGAAGGTTCACAACTCTAATGGTGGGAAAAATAAGAGTAAAAACATACTCAGGTTTAAACTGGTCTCCACTCTTATTAGAGATGGGTAACTCGAACATTCACTGGCGATCGAATCAATCGTTGACCCATTTCTCAAATGATCCAATCTTTTCGATCGTTTATTCAATCAATCATTTATATAAGCGTACCAAACCAAACGTCCCAGCGATGGTTGATCAGTCGATATTTCGATATGGTGACACATGGCACACTGGACTGGTTATTGATTGCAACAACACTAGTCATCGAACGAATGATGGCAAGCGGAGCGGGCGAAGCCAAGTCAGTCGCCAGCCAGACAACACAACTTCATTCGTTACGTTACTTTCCGTCTGATCCGTCTCTCAGTCGGGTAGTCATTCGATCACTGCGTGCGTACGGGATTCGATCGTTCAATATTCATAAACGATTTGGTCACTGTGATCGAATCATTCACGATCGACGCTTCTCTAAGTCTTATGGTGTTTTGCATGTACATACACATTATACGCAGTTCTGTTATTAAAAATATATTAATTTTAATTATCTTTAGATTTACCATTTGACCTTCACATTTAAAATTGCTCACTGCATCTGGTGCGGTCTCTTTAAGTTATATTTTATTTAAAACCGCAATTAAACTACATATTTAAATACATTTTCTGTCGTGGAATATAAACCTTGCTATTTTATATTAGCATTGAATGTCATAAATTGAATAATTTTATACATTTTGCCACATATTAAAATTATTTTCACTAAATAACTTTACAATTATAGAAATTTAGTAATAATTTAAAAGACAGGACAGGGCTTAGACTTGTATACAGAAGTAATGAGTTTGAGTATAAATACAGTGTGATCAGTGAAAAAGTTCTAATTTTAAATTTAAATAACGCGTCAAAGAATGATGTGGGGAAGCGGGGCTAGATCTTAATTGACAAGTACAATATGCGGGTTTATTATAGAGATGGGTAACTCGATCATTCACTGGCGATCGAATCAATCATTGACCGATTTCTCAGATGATCCAATCTTTTCAATCGTTCATTCAATCAATTATTTTTATAAGCGTACCAAACCAAACGTCCCCGTCCCGTCGATCGGTCAATATTTCGATATGGTGACACATGGCACACTGGACTGGTTATTGATTGGCATGAACGAATTAGATATGTAGATTGGTCGGATTCGGGCAATCGACAAGTTTCTCACTTTCATAATCGGTAACAACCCTAGTCATCGAACGAATGATTGCAAGCGGAGCGGGCGAAGCTAAGCCAGTCGCCAGCCAGACAACACAACTTTATTCGTTACGCTACTTTCTTCTTTCAGTCGGGTAGTGATTCGATTACTGCGAGCGTACCGGATTGGATCGTTCAATATTCAAACGATTTAGTCACTGTGGTCGAATCATTAACGATTTGTCGCTTCTCTAGTTTATTAGTCACAATAAAGTATTGGACGGAAGCGCATCACGCCTTCGCAATTGAAGCCTTTTTTTAGAGAAGTGCATTATACGCGGCGCCGCAGACCAGGCTGAAATGATGCACGAAATAGTCACTTCTGGACTATTTCTTTCATGTAACTCCCTTAGGTTAATCGCTGCCCAGTTTTGCCTGTTGATCTAGCCTTCTAAGTGTAAATGGGCCTGATCGCGAAAAATATTACTAAGTTGTGCTAAGTCGAAATAACTTGTAATATCCTTGTCGAGTTTTTATTTAACAAATTGTGGTGCTCCGCAGTACGCAACTAAAAAACTAAAAAAAGAAGAGTTTTGACCTTGTCCGTCTCTCTGCACGCAGCAGCCCCGAGGACGCGGAGATGACCAGTTTTAGTTTTATGTTGGAACTCAAATTTTACGTATTATTTTTATATTATAAATGAGATTAAAGTATATAAATTTAAGTTGAATTCTCACAATAAGTTGCTACAGTTATCACTTGCATTAAACTCGTTTGATCTTTAAAGTTGTATAATTAATTGTCGACATTGTTTTAGCAGCTAATAATAAAACATAAAATTCGTAGTTCGTTAACAAATTGAGAAAACCTTACGAAACTAACATTTTGGTTCTTCGAGCTGGATGCCGTCATTTCGGAAAATTAAAACCTTCTGCTAGATATTTGGTTGGTTCTTCGTATGCTGCCAAGAGTAAAAAAAATATTGGCATTCATGCCCCAAAATGGCTTACAAAATAAACTGAAAATTAGTGCTGTTATAACGGAACTTATTTGTAAAATTGCTTTTGCCTAGTGCATCAAAGTGCCACAGTGGTTTCTAATGATAAAAACTTGCTAATCTTAATTAATGGGTCAAAGAAGATTCTTTTACATGGTACAGAAAATTGTACTGCCAAACCCATAGCCAATTAAGGAGAACTCGTTAGTGTATGTATTTATTCCATTTTAACTTAATTTGAGTGATTTATTTACTTTATTATTGCATTTATTGCTTTCAAAAATAAATAAATAAATATATACTGTACCTATACGCATTTTTTGCAGTATGCCTACAAATTTCTATAGCCTTACAGATTTTTTTTCTAAAGGGTGAGTCGATTGAAGTAGTGTTATCAGGTTATTTTTAACTTGATTATTATTCAACATTGTCGTACTCACCAACATTTTTAATGAATAATTTTTGTCTTGCGTTTTCAAATCTAGTTTACTGTTAACTAAATAAGCTTGTATTTTTCATAAAATTTCTACATATTTTGTGGTTTTATTTGTTTGGATAATCACCGTGCATGAGTGAGGAAATACGGATAATAAAACATAAAACTCCTGGTTTGTCGAGGAATTGACGAAAAACTCCTACGAACCCAAGAATCCTTTTAACAAAAGTATTTTGCAAAACATAGTCAATTGTCGTATGTACCATTGACTTGGGTACAGACACATCGGATATTGTCTTCGGTTAAAACAGTAGGCGTAGGGCCCGGCGAGAATAGATTGGCTGATGGCAAAACTCATTACGCGGAAGTTTGCTACGCATTTTTTAATTAAATTTACACTCAGGACATCTCTTGGTCAACGAATATTATACAAAGAGCAAAAGCTACTAGCTGCTCCGTACGATTTACCACTTTTGAAAATGGCTTCGGTTGAGCAAAACTCTTATGCCCAACGCTCCATTGTGACTTGTGAGTACCTAATAAAGCCGCACGTTGTAAATGTCGATAGAAATTCCACGTCGCTCCCACGCATCATTCTATCCCGCGCTATCTGGAAGTAGTGCTATGATCCTTTTTAAAGCTAAAAACCTAATGTTCACTAACTGGGTAATTACTCTAAAATAAATTAAATCAAATTTCATATTACTTTTATAGTATATCATCGGGAAAGATCATATCTTGCATGCAATTTGGGTTTATACCGAGCTTAAAACCTAACTTATTACTTTCAAATGATTTTTTTGGGCAGATAACTTATTACAGTAAAACTTGTCAATAACGGCCACCATAAAATTAAGAATAATTGGCCTTTATAGAAGGGTGGCCAGTATTGCCAGGTAACAGTTGTTCAACCATTCAAGGCTACAAAATTTTCCACTCATAAATTGCTTGCTGCCTAAAGTGCTTTTTGTTTAATTAACGTTCCAGACATTGGAACATTTTTACCTGCTTTGCAGAATCAATTGTAGAAAACTTGATCTACTGCAAATCCTCCCGACTTCGGGAATTTCCTCTTTTATTCTAAGTTAACACCTTCTTCAAAAATTTGTTTTAGTTAAGCTTTATTCCTGATGTTATTATTTATTTGAGATTTTTCAAGCGCAAACTTTTTAGCCAGTTTTCGCGAACTCAAAGCGTACTTTTCACTTTCCGCGATAACATCAATTTTTTCCCTTAGTGACCAACCTTTTCGCTTTAGCAACATGATACAACACTTTTCGATTCCAAACACGATAACTTTATTCTTATCGATTTAAGACACAAATAAAAATATAATGTGAAGATAATACCCCTATAGCCACTAATGCTATTTGAACCCGGCCATAAATATTATTGTTGGGTATTTTTGCCTTTAAAATTGCCAGGTAACAGTTGTTTAACCATTCGAGGCTACAAAATTTTCCACTCATAAATTGCTTGCTGCCTCAAGTGCTTATTGTTTAATTAACGTTCCAGATATTGGAACATTTTTACCTCTTGCTTTGCAGAATCAATTGTAGAAAACTTGATCTACTGCAAATCCTCCCGACTTCGGGAATTTCCTCTTTTATTCTAAGTTAACACCTTCTTCAAAAATTCGTTTTAGTTAAGCTTTATTCCTGATGATATTATTTATTTGAGATTTTTCAACCGCAAACTTTTTAGTCAGTTTTCGCGAACTCAAAGCGTACTTTTCACTTTCCTCGATAATATCAATTTTTTCCTTTAGTGACCAACCTTTTCGTTTTAGCAACATGATACAACACTTTTCGATTCCAAACACGATAACTTTATTCTTATCGATTTAAGACACAACTAAAAATATAATGTGAAAATAATACCCCTATATAGCCACTAATGCTATTTGAACCTGGCCAGAAATAATATTGTTGGGTATTTTTACCTTTAAAATTTGCAGAATACAATCATAAAATAATAAAATACAAATTAGCCCAGAGAAATTCCAGCCAATATAAAAAGGTTAATTTACCTGAAATAGGTTATAAAAATTGAGATTTGTCTGGCCGTGGCTGTTTTATAAGGGTGTCCATTATCTAAGGGTATTTATATATGGAATTTCCTATAAAGTAGAATTTTGTTAGCTTAAAAGTGGCCGATAACACAGGTGGCCGATATAAAAGGTTGTCCGCTAACACAAGTTTTACTGTATTTGCAGTTTGAGCTTACATATTCTAACATTTAAAATAAATCCAAATTTGACTGCCCATAATATGCAAACTGAGTACCTTTAAACATTAAAATAAGTATTTTTCTTTTAATAAATTCAAAACTAAACTAGATGGGATCTTAGCGATACCCTGTATATATCCTCCTACTACACAACATTTATTTATTATTTTATATTTATATCCTATTTTATTGTATAAATATAACCTAAAAATATATTATAAAAGTATTTATTATTTTGAATGCGTCTTCAAGTGTCGCAGGTGAGGTCCCTACCTCAAAAGACATATTAAAAATAGGTATCTATTGTTGCAGCCAAGCTAAGCACTTGCCGAATGCAGGATTTTTTTGTACCTAATCTAGTAAAAATAAAGAAAAAATAAAATTGAAATTAGAAGGTTCAATTATAACTCACGTTTGGCGCGAACAAATATTGTACGATTTATTTGTGCAATCCCGTATTATAGTCCGTCAACGTTCGTGCGGTCCGTTTTTGAGGAATACAGGTGTGGGGAGGGACAAATCACAAATACACAGCCGAGGCTCGCGAGCGATCGACGGCTGACGTAACGTTCCGCCGCACGCACGCGTCGCACTCGCTCGCCCTCCCGCCACTCCGCCCGCTACTCCGATACTCTTAATACCGTAAAGTTGAATTATTATTGCTCAATGTTGATTATTGTTAATTTTTAATAAAATTAAATTAATATAAGGTACTCTTAATATTGTAATGTTGCATTATTATTGCTCTCTCTGGTAAGAAAAGTCTCGTTTAGAATATAGGTTTAATTCAACTCCAGGCGAGACTAATACATTATTGAGATTTTTAAGGTGAAAAAAAATGGGGGGCGCTACTAAATAACTGATTTTAAAAGTTTATGTTAGACGAAATAAGTTTGGGAACCTCTGATTTAAATGAATGCAAATGTTACTTATTTATTTTGAAAAATAGTTTAGAAACTTTGGGCTTTTTAAAATATTACATTTACTAATTTAATCAATGACGTTAGAGAAAACCTAATTCCGATTAAGTTTTATGGGGTTTTTCATTGACGCATTTTTCAGGCTAAAAACCAGGTTATTTATTTTCAGGTAACTTTACCTTCGGTTAGCACTGATAGTTAACATTATTTAAGACTTATTTAAAATTTTGTAGTGTTTATTTTTTCAATAAGAAATAATAGGGCAATTAAACAGTTTAAGCAAAAGTTAACAAACAGTCTCTTTACCTGTTCTATATAAAGAACTTTTGCATAAACACCTTTTGATTTTACATAAACGAGCAGGGTGATTAAAACACAGACCAACATATTTATTAGGTTCTGCGTATATTTTTTCAAAAACAACTTAATTGGTTACACTTTGTGTATTTAATTTATACAGAAAACATTTATTTAAATTTTAAAAAATCTTTAAGGTCTTTTCAATATTATTGTTAGTTAATTTTTAATTATTTCAGCTTAATAAAGACAGACAGCTGTAATTGCCTTTGTATTTAACATTTACTTATTTATATATTCGGGATATTTTTGCACAGTAATTAAACCTTAAGAGATAATACACATAATCATAAGTGTTGTCTTCCTGACTTGGGCGGGAAAATTATTTAATACACAAAAAGCCACTGGAAGTTCTCTTGCTGGCCCTTTAAATCCCAATGTTTTCCATCTTGGGAATAGAAATACACATACACTAACTCCCGCACCAAGGATCAAATTATTTACCGATAAGACATGTTCAACCCATCCCCAAGAATGTCCCTTGTCTAAGACATGTTAAACTCATGCACAAGAATGGTTAAATTACTAACACCATTATTCGAAAAGTATGTTACTTGCACCTTTTTTATTCATTAACAAAATAACAAAATACTTAACCAAAATAGCTGTTATTTTAACAGTGTTTTTAAATAAATGTTTAATCACATCACACAACATGCACCTTACCCTTCATTATACTACATTTAAACAATAATTCTGTGAATTGCAGGTGTACAAAGCAAAAGGTTTCAAAATAAAAAGCAAAAAAATTAAGAGTGAATGAAAAATTGTAGAATTGCCAGAGTGACCAATTTTACAACGTAAAAAACGGTGATGTGTTCATACTTTAATAATAATAGCCTTGAACTTTGATTCGTCGTTTCTGAATGAAAAAAATTGACTCAAGTCCAAAAACCTGATAGTAATAAATTTCCGTGTTACAAGTGGAAATCAAAGTTATTCCCAAAAAAAAACACGTTTTGGAAATTAGCTTTATGTGTGTTGGAGTATTCGTAGTAAAATAAACAAAAAAACTTTTCACTTTAATAATGACTTTCAATGAATTTTCGACCTATGCTTATCTGTCAATTCGTGTGAGCTTTAAGAATTAAATTTATCTTTTTAGGTAACATAAATTGTCTTAAAAATTTCATATCTACAATTTTTGATATTTATCTTATCATCGTAGCGTAACTCAAAGATTATAAAAATAGGCGTTTTTTTTGTTGTCAAATGTGACAGCATACTAATCTAACATAAAAAAAAAAAAAAGTCAGTGCAGTTTAAATATGTATTTTAGACATCAGTTAACCTAACCATTATAAATGAACGGACC
>JAHBCN010020613.1:0-14968 GCA_019359885.1 Listronotus oregonensis
CTTAATATTTAAAAAAATAAAAAATGACAACTACTAAATTTTCACTTAAATTCGTGCATATTTTCTTACAAGGTCATAACGATAAGCCATAATTACATCTTCGTTTACGAAATGTATTTTATTTTCACATTTCCATTAGGAAAGGAACGAAAAATTCTCTTTCATACCATTCTGCCAATTTTTTTGGTACTAGCTCCCTGTATTTAATCAGGAATCAGATTTCCACCATTTCCTTTATTTCGTCAATTTTACCAAAAATGTTTGTAAAACCACTAATTTTTAACTGACTTTTACTTTTTACCTTGACATAAATAAAAACAGGGAAATTTTGCGGTTTTCTGGATATATCAACGCAATTTCTTCGTCAAATTTAAATTTTTTATGTCAGCACTGAAAATTTGTTTTTACCATAAAAAAAAATCTTAAAACCGTTTTCAAACAGACAATTATTTATTTTGTAGATATACAAAACAAGTTAAAAATACGTTATTTTTTCAAAACATAGTTTTCATAGTATAAATTAAAATATTGTACACTATTCGTCCAAAAAACCTTTGCAGTATTCGTTTCAAAATTTCAGACTTGGCTCCTTCGTCGCCTCGTCCGGAAACATCTCACTCATAGTGTAAAGTACATTTTTCGGATTTATAACGTAAATATCTATAAAAACATCAATACTATATCAACAATTATTTTTACCAAATTTAAAAAATTGTTTTTAAAACATATGTGACTAACAAATAAATTTCAGTAAAGCGGAATTTACATTAACGGGTATTCAGGGATATCTCGGATCCCGGTACTAGTAAAATAAATTCCGCCTAATAATTTGAGCACTGGGGATATTATAAGTAATAATCTTTGCCATAAATTCCATTAAGATTCTTATACAGTGCTTTCATTTCAAAACGAACCACCCTAAATATCTTAAAAAAAAACACTCACCAAAAAAAAGAAACACGTCGATTTAGATATACAGGAAGTTTAATTTCGTATTTCATAAAAATTTTATCGGTCACCTCTAACCTCAGTTAACCTCACTTTGATATGTCAAATGGCAACCCCATAGTGTGACACATCATTGTAAGCGGCATGAAATTTGCTATCCAACAGTACTAAGAAACTTTAAATCGATGGACGTAGAAGCGACTTAGAAGTAAAAATGTGTGTTAATTAGTTTATCGTGTTCAAATAATTTATTTTATCAAATGCTCAAAATGTGCGCCGTTCTTGGCGAGACAAGCTTGTTTTGAAATTCCTCGCAGACTATTTTAGTGTGCATTCATTCCAATTATTATTTTTTGTGTTACCTGCTACAGCAAAACACTGCAATAGCACAAGTTTTTAAGACGTTTAGGAACCAGTTAAATATTACTGTTAGGATTGTCATTTTGACATCGTTAGTTTAAATTAAGAATCTTGATTTTAAAATGGTGTATACTCTAGCAGAGAGAATAGAAATAATTTTCCTATATGGGGCTGAAGATCGATGCGCGCGTAGAACCGCCAGAGTATTCAATGAGAGGCATCAAAATAAAAACGTGGGACATAAATATGTAATGGAATTGGTGCGTAAGTTTGAAGAAACTGGATCTGTATGCAACAAGAAAAGTACTAATGAAAGGGTTTTAGACGAAGCACGCCAGGTTGAGGTACTAGGACAGTTCGCAATAGATCCGACGTTGTCTATTCCAAAAGTTTCTAAGCTGACCAATATTTCTACGGGTTCCGTGCACAAAATTTTGAAAAAGAATACAAATTCTTCATGAACTCAACGAAGACGATTATGATAGAAGAATAGAATTTTGCGAATCAATGTGCCAGCGAATTGACGAAGACCCTCATTTGATCAAAAATATCTGTTTTTCTGACGAATCAACTTTCTTCTTAAATGGAATTCTTAATAGACATTTTTTTTTTTTATCTTGGGACAGTCCACGAAGGCTGATGCCTAAGTACTAACGTACCGTGGGTGTCTTCAGTGTGGTGAGAGGGAGTTTGTTTATACGGGACTTAAATTTTTGGAGATTGGGAGGCGAAGGAAAAACTTCTGCGGGCAGCAGGTTCCATAGTCTTGACACTCTAGGAATAAAGGAACGAAGAAAGCGGGAAGTTCGGGGCCTCTCTAACTGAACTGTACACTATGCTTTTGACGTCTCTTAATAGACATAACTGCAGATATTGGGATAATGAAAATCCGCACATATTTCAGGAAGGACATACTCAATTTCCAGAGAAGATCAACGTTTGGGCAGGTATTAATGGAAACGAAATTATCGGGCCATTCTTTCTGGAAGAAAATTTAACTGGGCAACTGTATCTGAACCTTTTGGAAAATGCGATATACCCTTCTATCGTCCAATCTTTGGAAAATCAGGTGGATGAAAATAGTGCTATGGAACTCAGTGAAAATAATTTGCATTTCCAGCAAGATGGAGCCCCTCCCCACTATGCTTTAGCAGTTCGAGAGTGGCTCAATGAACAGTTTCCAGGCACATGGATAGGCAGACGAGGTGCCATCGAATGGCCAGCACGGTCTCCAGACTTAACTCCTCTAGACTTTTTCCTCTGGGGTTATTTAAAAGGTAAAGTTTACAAAACGCCACCTGCAAATATTCAAGAACTTAAATGTAGAATTACACTAGAATGCAGAGGTATTACCAGACAAACTTTCGCCAACGTTCGCGAAGAATTTCAAAACAGACTTTATTATTGTCTCGCCAATAACGGCGCACATTTTGAGCATTTGATAAAATAAATTATTTGAACACGATAAACTAATTAACACACATTTTTTACTTCTAAGTCGCTTCTACGTCCATCGATTTAAAGGTTTCTTAGTACTGTTGGATAGCAAATTTCGTGCCGCTTACAATGATGTGTCACACTATGGGGTTGCCATTTGACATATCAAAGTGAGGTTAACTGGAGGTTAGGAGGTGACCGATAAAATTTTATCAAATACGAAATTAAACTTCCCCCTGTATATCTAAATCGACGTGTTTCTTTGTTTTTTTGGTGAGTGTTTTTTTTTAAAGATATTTAGGGTGGTTCGTTTTGAAATGAAAGCACTGTATGTATAAAAGTACTACAAGGAAACAGCATAAGTTTCTTTAGGCCATTCGGCATCATTATTAAGAAAACAAGTTTCCAATTTATTTTAAGATAGTCCCATGGGAAATCTAATTATTTAGGAAAAAGTGCCAGGCAAACGACCACGAGGTTGAAATTGGTAGATCGAGCACAAGACCGAGAATCTTGGAAATAAATTCAACACAATTCCCGAGGAAAAAGGATTGAGACAGAGAGACATTTCAATTTAATGCAGTCTTCAACGCAGACTTCATTTTTTTGTTAAATTAATCGCTAAATATTCGTCAGCAATATTTAAATGATGATTTGAACACAAATTACCGGCTATTCATTTAAAAAATCCCCTAACCAGCATTTTTTACTTTCATATAGAATCCACATAAAACTGCTAAATTCACAATCCTTACAAGTTTATATGAAGCTAAACCACCCGGAAATTTTTCCATTAAGTCCAATTACAGTCGATAATGCGGTGAATAGAGTCAATTTCCAACATAATCGGAAATAAAATGATTTCATTTTGTGCTTTTGTTAAGGTTGCTTATGAATATCACGTTTAGTTATGTATATTATCAAAATTTTATACACAAGAATGAGATTTTATATATTACGTATTGTAAAGAGGGTACTAGAAAATCCAGACAAAATTGGGGCTTTAGAAACCGTAAAGAAGGAGAAATATTTGCATTGTTATTTAGTTTTATGCCTAATCAATGAAGTAAATTGGAATTATGTCGACAATGCCTAATAAAAAAACAATATTAAAAATTTATTTTAACCATTTTCTAAGCTCATTTTTAAAAAGAAAGGAAGAAATTTAAATTTCATTCTTAAGGATTCTTTTTTAAACCAAACCAATAAGTATACACGAGTTAATGAAACAAGAATTTTTTGCAAATTCCACGTACCTCAAAGTCTACCGTTCCCCTTATATGTACAGGGTGTCCGGTTATAAATATAACCTCCTCATTAACTCTTTTATTTGACGTTTGGGACTAACAAGTTTAGTATAAAAGTATTCACAATAAAATTTTTACAAAACTTTATTTTACCTATACAGGGTGTTTCAGAAAGTCTAGACGTGGTAAAACTATCTTATTTTAAATAACTTTAAGGAGGATGGTCACATTGCAAAATGCAAAAAACTATAAACTTTATCATTATCACTATTATGGTATATCGCTATGTTTATTCATTTTATCAATTAGCCATGAAGTTTGACATACCCGTCAAATGACTTTCTTTTACACTGACATTACTTTTAATTATTTGGTAAAATATTATTTAACTATGGGTTATTCTGAACAAGAAAGAAAAGACTTATATACATATTGTTAAGAATAATTAAAATAAAAAATGGGCTCAAAGGGAATATAGGCGTGAGTATGGCTGCAAAAGAGTTGTAACTAAATTAGTTAGTAACTATATTTGGACTGAATGTATTTATTTGAAAGATATGTAAAATTTTATGGCTAATTAATAATATCAACAAACATAGCGATATCGCGTAATAAAGCTAGTGATGAGCGAGACCGGTCTTGGTCTTGCGGTCTTGGTCTTGGTCTTGCAGCAAGACCAAGACCGAGACCAAGACCAAGACCCCTTCTTGCTTGCAAGACCAAGACCAAGACCGGGGTATGCAAGCCCAAAGACCAAGACCAAGACCTAGGGTGCAAGACTACGCAAGACCAAGACCGACCTGCAAGACTCTTGCACTTTTGTCACTTTTTTTTAAATTATAATATTCAATTTTTATATTCAATATACAGAGGTATTTCATACAGACATGACAAAAAATGTGTGGAGAACTGCTTAAAAAGGCGATTATTTTATGAGTAACAGGTTTTTTTAATAAAATAATAATTAAATAGATCACTTCGTTTTTTTAATAAAATTATCTAAAAACGATAACTAGTAGATTTAGTAACAATAATAAGATTGTGACTCAATGGTCCGACAAAGCTCGATATCTCCAAAACCGTTTACGACAGAGAAATACTAAGAGACACTAAGAGTACAAAAGTTATAGAAGCTGAAAATTACTTACCTATTCCTAATGTTTTTATTTTAATTAGGTATACCTAGTGATGCCACTTACTGGATCAAAAATTTCCAAAATCCAGGAAAACATTATTTTTGTGCCACACTGTAAGAAGTGGCATCATTAGATTGCTCCTTTAAACTAAGATATAAATGTAAAAGTTATGGTTTAATAAAAAAAATTGTCATTTTATATAGGAATACTTTTTATATAAATGGATTTTAAATTTCACTTCCGGTTTAGACGGTAAAGTCAAAACAATGCCAATAGTGTAATGATGACGTTATTTTGTCAAAACCGAAAATGATATATAAAAAACCATCTACGTCGACATTGTACCTATATGACAGTTCAAGAATTTCCAGCATAATATACAGGGAAGCGTTTTTTTTTTAAATAATTTTTTGCTATAAATTTTTTATTTTAGGTTAAAAGCTAAAAATGAGGAAGTTTTCTTGAGTGGTAGTGAATTTTTTGGAAAATTCTGAAATAGAGAATAATTTTACATTTTACGCCCTTTTTTCTATAATTTTTGTATACTAAGTTTTTTACCATTATGAACGGTTTCGGATATATCGATCTTTGTCGCACTATCGAGCCACCTTGTATATGCAGAATGTTTATAAAGTATTTGTACAAACTTTGTACGGCAAATGATTCACTAATTTGAACATTGAAAGTTTATTTGAACTGAAAAGCTTTCTAAATACCTTTTTTTTAAATTAGAAACCAATGTTTACATATCAGAATCATTTTCATGGAAATTTCACATCTGGTTGAAAATAAAAGTTTTTCTGCCCTCAGGTACTCAGTAATGTAATTTATATGCTTCTTCAAAGAAAATTTAAATAATTCCTATCACTAAAATAAAGCGCTATAAATAAATAAACCCCTACATTTAAAATATCCTTTTTAATCAAATAATTTAAAAGTACAAGTAAGGTTAAAATTGGTATATTTTAAAATTTTAAACAAAAATATAGTCTCCATCTTTATTTATTTGAAAGTTATTAAAAAAATATATATTTTATCTAAGATTGTTAATTTAAATTATTACTACCAAAAAAAGACAAGACCAGCAAGACTCTTGCAGCAAGACCAAGACCAAAGACCGGGTAGTGCCCAAGACCAAGACCAAGACCAAGACCTTCTTCGGGCTTGCAAGACCAAACCAAGACCAGACTTGCAAGACCAAGACCAAGACCAAGACCAAGACTAGCCCGGTCTTGGTCTTGGTCTTGCTTTCTCATCACTAAATAAAGCATACGTTTTTTTTGCATTTCGTAATTTAACTATTATGTAGTATGCAACATCAAAAATGTTTTAAGTTACAAGAAGAATGCAAATCTCAAATAAAAAAATAGGGGACTCTTTTAAAATATAATATCTTTTAAAATGCCAAACCCAACTTTGGATCAAAAAGTATTAATTATTCATTATATTGAGCAGAGTGGTTGGCCAGAAAGGGATGTGGCGGAAGAGGTATGTAGGTAGGTTTAAAGTGAGGGGGTATAACACCCTTCCACCGCGACACCCTTTTATATTTCTCCCACCAGATCCAGACTCCTAATAATGTGAAGGAAGAGCTTAACATCCCAAAGAGTACTATTTATTGTGTTAAAAATGAATAGTACTAAACACACTAGCAGTAAACACACTCCGTTGAGAAAAGAGCTGGAAGTGGTCGCCCCAAACTATCAAATTAAGAACAAGACAATAATTTAGTTAATGTTTTGAGAAACCAACTATTTAAATCTGTAGTTACAGCAAAAGCGGAAAGAAATTTCCCAGCATCGATTAGAACGGCACCGCGAAGAATAAGGCAAATATCCGAATTGCGCTGCCACCCGGCAGCCTTGAAACTGTTTTTAACAAATGCAAATAAAAAACAACGCATTGGATTTGCTCTCCAATTTTACTTGGAACCTCCGATTTTTTGGGAAAATATAATATTCGCCGATGAAAAATTCTTTGTTGTGCTACAATGAAATACTTAAGGTATACAGGCCTCAAGGAACACGATTTGATGAAAAATATACCCAAAAGGACAGAAGTAGTGGGTGATTTTCGGTAAATGTTTGGGGGTGGCTGAGTGCACAAGGACTTGGTGTATGTAATTTTATCGAAGGAAGGTTCAATGCGGAGGCATATATAGATCTATTACAAAATATCATGCTTTTTTCTGTACTGGATCGATTTCCGGACAGAAATTTTATCTTTCAGCAAGATAAGTGTCCCGTTCATACGCCCCGGCAAGTAGATGAATGGATGGAAGAGCAGCGTATCAAGATTTAACGTGGCCCGCACGTAGTCCGGATTTAAATGTTATGGAAAATGTTTAAAGCTTATTAGTTCAAAAATAAATAGGTAAAATAAGCTAAGGCCGCAAAATATAAACGAACTTAAAGAAACAATTTTAGAGGCGTGGAATAAGTTACGGGGAAATCCGGACTACGCCCAGGCTTTGGTCCATTCAATGCCTGGAAGGCTAAACTCTGTCTTGGAAAAAACGGGACCGCAATAAAATATTAAACTTGTTTGAAAGGATATTTAAGTTTGTTTGAATTAATTTAATTGTTAATTAATTTATTAATTTGTTAGTTTTTATAACATATAAATTTTTTCTTCTACCTTTTGTTTTATTTATAGTAATTAAAAGTAAAACAAGGTAAAAAAGAGCGATTTACAAAAATTGGCAGAAAAGTCAAAATTTGACAAATGTTTTGCCCAAGATTTAATGGCCGTCACTGAACATAATTTATACAAACACTTTATGTTTTCTTCAGAAGCAGCAATATTTTCTGCTTCAAAGCACGCAAATTTCTTTCCGACTTAAAAAAAGTAATTACATCTCTGTGTAATTGTTTTTTTATTTACTCCCTATAAACTTACCCTTGTATAGACAGTAAATAACTAAATACCACCACAAAGAGGAGAACGTGAGTACTAGAAATAAATAAGAAACTTTTGAAACCTGCCAATTTGCAATACTAAAAACTAAAGTGAAACATTTCTGCAATATATCCGATACTATTAGATATGTTCAGGCGCAGACACGCTAATAAAGGAGGGCCTGGAAGCAGTCGCCTCCCCTGACCCCCACTTGGCCACGCCAGGTGGGGGTCAGTGGGGTTGAAACTAAAACAAAGACATAGAAATACAAAAGAAATATAGTTCGAAAAATAACACGGATATTTAATATGTTTTGAAAAAATATATAAAATTTTCTAAGAAATCACATAAAACAAAAGGTAATTACCAGAATTAAATATTCCTTAAAACCAAAAAATGTAAAACTCAATGCAATTTTTATCGGTGTCGCTATATTTTAAGTTGTTATTTTAGGTACTCTAACTGAAAATATCGAATCGGAAATTAATTTTAAAAATGCAAAATGTTTGTTGTGTATACTAAGCTCAGTAAAGTTGCCAAACATAAACATAACTCTAAAAATAGCCAAATTTGATCTGCGAGGGTGCTACATCTAAAAAAGCGTAACGAAGGGTGAAATCGACCCCTGTTTACACCAACGATGAAAGCGACACGAACCAGCCCAGGTGTTTTCGATAATTAAATCTACTTATATGTTTTTGCTAAAAACAGTAATTTATTTAGTACTATTAAAAAAAACTACATATAACAAAAGAGTGTTTGTTACAGTAATGGAAAGTCAAATAATCAATTTTAAGCAATTAATTTGGAATAAAATTAAAACAAAAATTAAATTGGGGTGCTTGATATTAAATGTTATAATATTTTATTGGTAGCTATGTACAAAATTAGAGTTATTATAAAAAATATATTATATTGCACACTATGGTTTTTACTATAATTGAATTATTTTGGTAATAACTTAATTTTTATTTAAATCTTATTTCAAATCATTTGGGAATATTAGACTTTCTATCACTGGAACACAAACTCTTTATAATTAAAAATTATTTTCTACTTTTTAATTCGGTTTGCTATACAAACGTAGTCTTTTAGTCCCAAAACAACATTAAAAATATTTTTAATCAAAAGCCTTTATTTTTAGTATCTTATACTTGTCAATAAATCTATTATAGTCGACGGATCACAAAATTCCATAAAGAAAAGAAAACTTCATAAAACTAACTAAAAAATCGTCTGGGCTAGATGGCATACCAGCAATCGTCTTAAAAAAATGTGCTCCCGAGCTTGCACCCATCTTAACTCGCCTCTTTCGAATCTCTTACGACACGGGCATTTTCCCGGAGAGTTGGAAAGCTACACGTAAAAAGGATTCAAAAGTCTCCCTTCTAACTATAGACCTATATCTCTTCTTTCAGTTGTTTGCAAAGTAATGGAAAAATTCAGTAATTCTCAAATCTTAAAGTATCTGGAAAAACATAAGATCTTACATGATAGACAATATGGATTCCGTCACAGTAGATCCACAGCTGATCTTCTTTCCTTTGTCTTACGCAAATGGAACCAGTCCCTTGAGTATCTTGGTGAATCCCAGATCGTTGTCCTTGACACATCCAAAGCTTTCGATCAGGTCTGGCATGATGGGCTTCTTAACAAACTTCCTTCTTACGGTCTTTCACCTAAGCTTTGCTCTTGGCTTTCCAGTTTCCTTTCTAATCGACGTATATCAGTTAGTGTAGATGGTGATTCCTCCAGCTTCTACCAAATTAATGCTGGGGTGCCCCAGGTCTCAGTGCTGGCACCCACGCTGTTTCTTCTACACATTAACGATCTTCTCTCTTCCACAATCAATCCCATTCATAGTTTTGCTAACGATAGTACCCTCCACTCTAGTATTCAATTTCTTAAGCCACCGTGTAATTCTGATTTCGAAAACAAGCGCAGGTCAATGCAGATATCTCTTTCACAAGACCTCTAACTCTGCAAATGCTCATGCCTTACATATGAGCGGCCAAGTTCTGCAGAACAAAGAGTCGTTTAATCTTGTCGGCGGTACTTTTGAGAATAACCTCAACTGGCACAAACACATTTTATCCATAGCTTCGGCAGCTTCAAAAAAGATTGGATACCTCTTCCGAGCCAGAAATTTTTCTCTTCTTCCACTCTGTACACTCTGTATGTATCCCAAATCAGACCCTCTTTAGAATATTGTTCTCATGTCTGGGGAATGGCGTCCCCTGTAGGGGATCTATCGCTCTTCCATAGGTATTTTCACTGCTTCTGCTCAGAGAAATTGGCCAGTATAATTCCTTCTCTGGCAGCTCTCAACAGAGCAACACGTAGTGCAACTTTTATGCATCATTTTACAGTTCAGTTAGAGAGGCCCCGAACTTCGTTCCCTCATCCCTAGAGTGTCAAGACTATGGAACCTGCCACCCGCAGAAGTTGGGAGGAGAAGGAAATCTCCTCCCAATCTCCAAAAATTTAAGTCCCGTGTGAACAAACTCCCTCTCACCACACTAGAGACACCCACGGTAAGTTAGTACTTAGGCATCAGCCTTTGTGTCCCAAGATAAAAAAAAATGACCCAATATGAAAGTCAGTGATAAACCCTTTCTTCAAAAATAATTATTTTGTCGCCAATAGCCTGGATTCTTGTAGAAAGCTTTCTGTGATATTTTGGCCTTGGCGAATGCGCAGGTATTGTCATGTTGAGAAAGTGTTATTTTATTTTATTTTCTTTTAAATATTTTAGTCAGGACGTTAGAACGAAGTTGTGAAATAATTGTATTGTCATCGACTCTTGACCCTATGCAAATTTTCAAATTAATCAGACTTCTTGAAAAAGGTAAAAATTACGTTAAAAAGTTCCGTTACATAGATACATAGATCTATTTATCTATCTATTGTAGCATGGTGAGTTCCCTCAGTGGGGCCCTGAGCACTGAGTTCTAAGACCATTATGCTCTACACCAACCCTTAAGCATAAACAGGTTCCGTCACCTGTACTGTCCCTTACGTATGCATTCCTTTTACACTGATATGGTGCTGTCGTTTTGCTTACTAGAGCCCCAATTTCCTCACTAGTGATGCGAGTCCCGTTAGTGGTAGGAATCTTATGTCATTTAGGTCCAGCCATGCCGTACCTAGACATTTCCCCTGATGTGCCCTAGTGCTGGGCAATCTCTAAGTACATGTATGGCGTCCTCTCTTCCCTCTCCACACTATCTACATGTACTTGTCTCGCTTTTCCCTATCTTGTTGAGATAGTGTCTGTTTCTACAATGACCTGTCAGTATGCCTGTCAGGTTTCTCATTTGCACCCTATTGAAGTCCTTTATGTTCATCGGTAGGTCCTTCCATAGTTCTTCCCCAATAATAGCCTTTGATTGTCTGGCTTTTGTCTTTTTCCAGTTCTCATCGAACCGTTTCCCTATCCATGTTGCTATCTCTGTCATATCCGTGTTGTAAGAGATTCCTACGGTATATTCAGGTCCATTGTCCTCAAGCTCCCAAATTGGCCAGTTTGTTAGCCATTTTATTCCCCGGGATCCCTTTGTGTCCAGAGACCCATCGCAGGGTGACTTTGGCGGTTTTCGTTAGTTTATTAATTGCTTCCCGACATCTATTTGTAAGTTCTGATCTGTGCACCGTATTTTTTAGCGCCCCGATCGCTGCCTTACTGTCAGTACATATAGTTATTTTTTCCCTGTATCTTCTATTAAGGCAGTATTCTATGGCTTTGGCTATTGCCATAACTTCCGCCTGAAATACGGTTGCATATTTTCCCATTGTTCCATAGAACTTGTAGTTCGTCCTTTCTACATAGAAATCGAAGCCTGTGCGGCCTCCTTTCCTCGAGCTATCTGTGTAAATAACTGTTCCTTCGCTTGGTGTCCCACAGCGTTTGTGAGCCCAGTTATTGCCGATGTCATGTCCACCTTGTGCATGGGGTCTAATTGGATTACTGGGGGGATGCTATCCTGCTTTATCGAAAGAGCCACAGTTCTCACTTGGCCCATGATGTCACAGTGCCCCCCCCTGGTCCTCCACCATCCGCCACACTCCAGTCTTAGTGCCTCTGCCCTTGCTGAGGCCTTGATCATTATATGGAGAGGTGCGAGCCCCGTAATAATCTCCAGCGATTTCGTCGAAGTAGTGGATGCTGCCCCAGTTATTCCTCTCATTGCCATTATTTGTATAAGTTTCAGCATTATCTGTGCCGTCTTAAGTTAGATACATAGATACATATATACATAAATACATAGATACATAGAAGATACATGTGATCCACTCACAAATTTTATATGGTGCTCTTTTCTGGTATACAGCTGCAACGAATAAAAAACTTGAAAGCATTCAGAAAAAAGTAGCAATACGAGTGTCTAGTGCTTACAAAATGATATCCACAGAGGGCGTTTGTGTGATAGCTGGGATCCCCCCTATAGATTTTCAGATTTTAGAAAGTCGACAGAAATACAACGGAATAGATAAAGAGACTGTCAAGGAAAATCTGTTGCGTCGTTGGCAGGAAAAATGGGATAACAGCCTAAATGGACGATGGACCTTTTCATTCATTCCTAATATCGAGAGGTGGGTGAGTAGAAAACATGAAAACGTAGACTATTATATCACACAGGCACTATCTGCTCATGGATGTTTCAAAAAATACCTCTACAGATTTCGTCGATCGGATACAAGCAACTGCATGTACTGCAGAAAGGATAAAGACTATGTTCAACACACTCTATTTGAGTGTAGAAGATGGGAAGATGCAAGAAGGGAGTTTTATGTGTCTTTGATCACATCAACATGATGGAGTGTTTTATAGAGAGCGAAAAAACGTAAAATTAAGCATATCAAACCATAAGGACGATAATTGAAAGCAAAGAAAGAGAGGAAAGAATCAAAAACTGAGGAAAAGTAAACCGGAAAACACATCGAAGTAATGCGTAAGCAGTTTCCGATGTATCTCGACTTTGAAGAAAGAAGATGTGAATTTTTTTAGTCAGTAAAAATCTGACACATCTAACCACATATAATAGCCTTCTCGGCTCAGACGTCTTTGAAGATTTTTTTAGCCACCTTTAAAAAAACAATACATTGATACATAGATACATAAATACATAGATACAATGATACATAGATACATACAGGTCAAGATAATAAAAGCGTGTAAAAAACCCAAAATTATCTATGTAATACCAAAAAATTTTGGTTACAACATACGTTATTTAAAAAAAAAAACCGAACATCTATGGGTTAGATTGAGTTGTACTTTTCATTGTAAGTGAATATTTGGACTATGCATTATTTTGTTTAGAGATATGACCAATTAACTAATAATTAGGGGTTGTGACCCTAAATAAACTTAATTAATTTTAAAATTATCTTATTTAATGGTATTGGAGATCAGTCTTAGTTCCGGGTCACTGATGTAGCTAAAGTCATGATAGTACGAGAGCAGATGAACAATTTACAGTAGGTTCTTTTGGCACTTTGAAAATTTGTGTAATTGTCCTGGAAAGACCCTCAAACATAAAAGTCAAGGTCTGGCTGAAGGGTAGCCACTCCCTACCAACCATTAAATTAAAAAAAAATCAAGGATTGGGCGCTATTTTTTTACTTTTTAATCCACATTTTTTTGCCTACTTATATATTATATGTAAAGCATAATATTTTCGAGCAAATAAATAACATATTCTTTTTTTTTTAATCAGAATGTAATCTGTCCATTCAGTGCCTGGTCTAGAGTTTCTGCCATGAAAGGAGGTATTGAATTAAAAGAAAAATTTAATCAGATTTCAAATACAAAAAACAGACAATTTAAAAACAATGCTTTTAATTAAAAAAAAAAAATAAGCTACCTGCTCACAAATCCAAAAAAAAAAAAAAACAAAACTTTAAAATTTTAAAAAATTAAAAATAAAAAAAACTTTTTTTTCGATTTAGCATACAATAATCTATGTGAAAAATAAATTTTAACAGATTTTGTATTAAATATATATATATATATATATATATATATATATATATAATATAAATATATATATATATATATATATATATATATATATATATATATATATATAATATATATATATATATATATATATATATATATATATATATATATATATATATATATATATATATATATATATATATATATATATATATATATATATATAATATTATATTATTGCTTAAAATATTTAAATTGAAAAAAAATGTTTTATACAAAAATATTTTGGTTTATGCTGCTTTATATTTTGCGAACAACGTTATGTATACAGGGTGTATCAAAAAGCCCGTACAACGACAAAGTTAATTTTTTTAAATGACTCCCTATATTTTTTGTTAAATTTTTGTTTTCTACATAAAATTCTAGATGTTTTTTATCTGCCATATCATATCCCTAAATTCAATTGTTTACGAGATATTCTCATTTAAATACAAATTTAGAATGAAAAAATGCGCTCATCTCTTAATATTGTTTTACGTTTCTATGGTTTTGGCGGTTTTTGTAGAGTGACAAAACAGCCATAGTAATAATTAATAAGTAATTAGATATTACATGACAAGTAGAAAAAGGTCAAACCTTAAACAAGAAAAAAGGATGAAAACCATTTTTTTACAGGTTAATAAAACTGTCATTTTGAAATTTTTATTAATCTCCATAGCATATATGGTTATTATGCAACTCTCAAAAAACCGCTGAAACCATAAAAACGTAAAACAACATTAAAAGATGAGCAGATTTGTTCCTTCTAAATTTGTATTTAAATGCGAATAAAAAATATAGAATTTTATGCAGAAAACAAAAATGTAACAAGAACTATAGGGAGTCATTTAAAAAAAGAACTTTGTTTTGTAAGGTTTTTTCACCCTGTATACATAACGTTCTTCGCAAAATATAGGGGAAGAAACCAAAAATTTTTT
>JAHBCN010020614.1:0-14951 GCA_019359885.1 Listronotus oregonensis
AAAAAAACAATCACTAAGCTTGCATTTCAAAACAAACAGAGGCTTTTTATTTTCGTTTTAATTTGTTCCATCAAACCCCCTGACTCATTTGACGTTCGCGCTTTTCAGCGTACTTTTATCGTGAAAAAAAGTACTTCCCCAAACACCAGTTTTCTATACGTTGAATGTTTTTTTCAACCACCCCACTTTTCTCGGAAGTAAATTGTTTCTGCTTTTTTTGCTGCTTCTTTGAGTTCTGGTGGGATATCACTGGTTTAATCTTTATTATCCTTTCGACATTTCATTTTTTTCCCCTTTAAGATTGTCAAAGAAATTCAAAATTTTTAAAAAGGAATCCTCTTTCTAGGGCCCCTATCCCGTCATTTTAAATGGCTCCACACTTTTTTGAATGGTTAAAACAATAAATGAAAATTTTGGGTTTTTACAATTTAAAAAAAAAATATTAATTTTATAATAACGTTGTGGTTCTAAATAAAATGGTAAAAAAAACCTAGGGGGAAGTTTTGATTAATGTCTCGAAATTGAAGTTAATCCCAGAATTAACTAATATGACAGTAATGAATAAAAATTTTTAATATGTCAAAAAAAGTTGCGGTGTGGGCCCGAAACTAGAGCAAGGCACAAGATTGGGTTTTTAGCAAAAAGTCCTGTTTTGGTGGACACTAGAAGAAACTTTTTTTTTTTTTAGTCTGGAAATATAAAAATTCGTTCTGGATATCGGGTTTTTAAAAGCGAAATTAAAAAAAAAAGTCTCCCCCAAATTTCCCCGGTGGTTTTTTGGGATATTTGAAAAAAAATTTTTGTCTTCATCTTTACAAAAAAGTGGATTTTTTTTTTGAATGAAAATAATAACAAAACAAATTAGGCCCCAAAAATTTATGGGCTCCCGTTTTCGCCTGAAAAAAATAAATTAAATTTGGGTTAAAAAAAATTCTTCAATTTGATACAAAATTAAAATAAAAAAAGGGGGAAAAACCCAGCATAAAGTAGAGATGGTTTAAATACGAAAAATATGTTGGTATCAAAAAAATCCACCCCTCTTGTATTATTTTAAATTTAAATGTGGTTAATATTTTTTTTTTTTTTTCAATTTCGTTTTATTTGGAAGAAGGGGTGGGGAGAGGGAAAGGAAAAAGAAATAAAGAGTGTAGGATATTAATAGCTATTTATGTATCAAGGGCGTTACGGGGCTATAATGCCTGAAGGTCGAAAGATTTTTTACCGTGGGCATTATAGCCCAAAAACCCCTTGTCTTTTTATTTTTTTCCCCAAAAAGAGTTTTCAATGACTAATTCTTATTTATTCGCAATATAAAAAATAAGTTGCCCCTTTTCCTGTATACGTAAGTAGATAATATCTGTTAAGTTTGTTTGATGTTTCTGTCAGTTAGTCAGTTGGCTTTTTTTATTTAACGATTTGCTCAAAATGGAAGAAATTCCACAAAATATAAGAAAAAAAGGAAAAAAGCGAAAAAACCTTTTGCCGTTAAATGGCAACATTTTAAATCGGGGTATATATTTAGGAAAATGCAACGCAATTCTTCAAATAACCGAAAACGTTTTAATGGCATATTTCCAGGAACGGGTAAGTTATTGATTTTATTTTAATACATATTTTAACAAACTTTATTATTTTTATGGAAAAAACGTCGAACTCTTTGGCCCAAGTATTCCCCCCAAAGGTCTAGTTGAGGGTCTATGAAAAATAGTTTTCGCAAAATCGTCTCATATCTTTTAAAAGTTAAGTGGGGCCCGAAAAGTCAAAGTTTTGGAAGGAGAAAAAATATTAAAATTTATTAAGAAGGCCCCGATTTTCTATTTGGGAACAAATCAAGTAAATTTTTTTAAAATTTTAAAATATTGAAAATTTTAAATTTTTTAAATAAGCAGCTTTGGATAAAACCGAAAAAAAACTTTAACTTCAAAAATTTTTCATTTTTACGTTTTTTAAAAAAAACCCATTCCCTAAAAAGGGAAAACACATTAAAAAAGGGTCGATGTGTACAACCATTGGAAAAAATACCATAGGAAGCGTCCCAACATTGATCCAAAATTTTTTAAAAAGGATAATGCAAAGCTTACCCACTGTTTGCGTCGCACATCGTCAACTTTCCCGTTTGAGGCAGGTGCTTCGTTTGAAACTAAAACAACGGGGAAAAGGAAAAACTCTTCGTAGCTGAAGGAAAATAGAAAAAATATTTCATCCAAAAACAAATAGCCAAAATGATTGCCAATTCAGTTAATTCCGGGAATTCCCTATCGACTATTGAAAAATTTTTTAATGGACTGTTCTTCTCAAAATAGCGTTAGTGCTACCACCCTTTACCATCACAAAACACCGACCATTCTATAGTGGGATCCTCATTTTCGGACATTCAAATTTAAATTTTGGAAATAAAGTTTAATTTTAGTATTTTTAAAGAAAAAATTTTTTTTGTATAAACTTGATCTTTATTTGAAAAATAAAATTGGGTTAAAATAAAAATTTCCCAATTTGCCATTAAATTTTAACGGGGATTATCATAATCCCGCTTATAATATTTATGTGATAGCAGGTATTTTGCTATCTATATTCCGTTTCTAAAAGGGATTATAATCAATAATAGATAGGAAAACATAAAAATCTTTTTGTTTCTTGCTGTTTAAAGGTTAATCGATTCATCCTATAAGAAGTTAGAAAATATCGTTGTTACAAATGACAACCACTTGGGTTTTTTTTTTTGCCCTTTTTTAAATCTCATGTGTTTTTAAAGTTAAAAGTTTTCAAAAATTACTATGGCCCGGGAAAAACATGTTTTTAAACCAAATCGGGGAAAATTTTCCCCCCATTTAAAATGGGGAAAAAATGTTTTTGGGGGGTAGAACAAGTAAAATAACATTTAAAACAAAATTCTAAATTAAAAAATTCAACTAAACACACTTTTTGTATAAAACTCCAGTTTTACATTTATAAAAATATAGACATATTTCATCAACACGAAAACACGGTGATTTTGTCTTGTCTTAACTAACTTACCGTATAGAAAAACTATTTTTGACCCATATTCGGGAATACAAATTTAGAAGTCAAAGTCAAAGTCAAATATTTTTTATTGTTATAAGAAAAAAATCTGTTAACAAAGATTATAAAATTTAACACTAAAAGACAAACAATCAATAAAGCAAGTAAAATACATTTAAGACAAATTTAAAATGTTTTCTATATAAGTACTGTATTTATTTACACTAAAAATCCTATGTTTACTCTAAAGCTTTCGTGAGGCTAACTGTCATATTGGGAAAAGTATTGTTATTGTTAATAAAGAATCCGATAATCCCATTTTATTTATTTCAAAGCCGATGAGGGACCAAACAAATAGAGAAACAACATTCCAAATTAAAATTTTTAATTAACAGTAGTAATGTTGCAAAACATAAAACAGCACCTAACAGGAAAACAAAACATTAGCGTCAATTCAAATTAAAAAAATGCACTCATAAAACAAACATGTCAGTTAAAAACAATTAAAAGGTATCAGTGTAGTACTCCTGCAAGTTGTAGTACCTTTATCGACATACGCTTTACTTTACTTTTAAATAACAAGGATGTAGTAGTTTGCAGAGACTAAGGAGGTGATTGTAAATCTTCTTACTTCATAAAATATAGAATTTTTCGTAGGGTACTCTTCATGGCAATGTAAGGATTTTATTTTGGAGAGGTTTACAGTGACCTCGAGATTTTACCTAACACATATATCGGATAGCTCTTTTGAGAAACCATAAGTTAAGTGCGATTTCAAAAATGAAAAATAAGCGTCCTTGCTGCAGCAATATCCAGCTCATTTGAAACAGTTGAACACCAAAGAACCACTACCTATTTTTTTATTTAGATTAGTTACATGGCTTACAAACTTCGGGTTGTGTCCACATACACTCCCAAAAACTTAGTATTTTTTTTGTTTTCAAGGGAGTTTCTGAAATATAGAGATTGTCAAAATTAAATTTAAATGTTAATATGTTTGTTTTTGATATATTAAAAGCAAAAAGATTAGAATCACCCCTTTTTTTTAATCTCAACTAAATCTCTCGGAATTGTTTTCTTTATTCCTTCCTCACTTGATTTTTCCTACAATAGTAGTTTCGCCAGCAAAAATGTAAAAGTGCCGTCAATATGAATATTAGTCAAATCGTTTATATATGGAAAAGGATTGGACCAACAAAATCCCTGTGGACTCCCGAAATCGGTGAGGGGGTAGACTTTTGTCCCCGAAAATTTCTAATTGGGAATGTTTGGGAATTGCTTAATGGAGAGATATCACACGAAACTCACAAATCAGTCCCTCTTTTTTGGTTTTTACAAAATAATAATTATATCTGTCAAAACAAGGGAATCTTTTTTTAGAATTTTGTCATGCATTTAAAGAAATGTTTTTAAATTTGTTCAGCTTTCGTCAACAGTTTTTTTCTTTAGTTTTTACCCTAAAACTAGGTTTTCATAATATAATCTTCGAAAATTAATTATCTAAAAAAAAATTGTGTTTTCGGACCTATTTGATCCATATTTGCTGCATTATTACGGTATTTACGGTCCTTGACCAATAATTTTTTCTGGTTGTGCCAAATTTTAAACGACCAAATGCAATAAGGGGGAGTTTTATAAATATTTCTTGGTTATTTTAATAGGAGAAATAAAAGCAATAATATTATCGATAAAACATATCAGGATTAAAACATTCATACAATTTTCCTTTATTTCTAATAATGAAAATTCAAACAACAAGGTGTCCTATCTGTTAGAACCAATCGACTGTAACCGAATCAGAATGAAATTTTTAAAGTTCCCAACGTTACGGGTAGACCGAGATTGTTCGTGACAATATGCGAAAAAATAAGGTAACGATCTAGATATACGTGATACTGTGATAATAAATTAAGTCTTTTACATATCACTCAAAACTTGATATCTAATTTAATAATAAAAAATGACCATACGTCTTAAAATTATGTCTTGAAATTAACTATGTTGCAAAATGAAATGATTGTCATTCGCCATAAAAGTCTTCGACTACAAAAAAAATTGTCAATAATTTATATCATTGACATTACTGGCTTTAATTAAGGTTGGAAAATGCCACAATACCCACCTCTACTTCCCGCTTTTTAAAATTAGTTAATTCTTAATAGTAGCTTCAATGAATACATAAAACTGCCAAAATTTGGAAGTCCCCAAGAAGAGCTACGATTTTGATAAAATTATTTTTAAAAAATATCAAAATCGGAGCTCTTCTTGAGGACTTCCAAATTTTGGCAGTTTTTTTAAATTATTTAAAATCAGAAACCTTTTGTGGGGAGGGCAAACAAATATAAATATTGTTTAAACAATATTTATGATATTTTGCGTATCGGAGATTTCATCTTTTTTAAGTGGTGGGTGGTTATCGCAGGCTATGGATCAATCATTCCAGTTATGGTTATTTTTAAAACTAACGCCAACAAAGTCGAATGAGTATTTCTTCTGTAGATAGATGGCTGTTTTTTTTTTCGCGACAGCGTCCACGATTGTGTTTTGGAGGCATTAAACTGGACAAGATTATTGGCGGCTCAATGCAATAGTAGTTTAAGGTCCTGTAATAGAGATATCTACATTAACCTGCGCTTGTCTTCTAAAACAGGTTAAAAGACTGGTTTGAGAAATTAAATATTAGAGTGAAGGGTTGCTAATCTTGTTTAGCAAAATTATGAATAGGATTGATTGTGGAAGAGTAAAGATCGTTAATGTAAGGAAGAAACAGTGCCAGTACTGAGCCCTAGGGCACCCTAGCACTAATTTGGTGAAAGCTGGAAGAGTGACCAACTATAATAACTGATATATCTGGATTTTACCAAGAAGCTTAAGAGACTTGTTATAGTTGTGTGAGAAAGGGAAAGAAAACTTGTGAATTTTTGTGAGGAACCCTACTGTATGTCATGAAAAATTTTTGTATTTTTAAAATACTTTAGGTTTTTTGAATTAATGATTTTTTTCAGAACTTTACAAACAGCTAAAAGAGATATGGGCCTATAGTTAAAAGGGGGGACTTTTGAATTCTTTCCCCGGAAGGGGTTACTTGTGCCTTTCCAGCTCTCTCCGTATTATAAAAAATTTCGAAAGAGGCGGGTCAAGATAGGTGGCGGGAGCAAATTTTTTTAGGACGACTGCTTGTCCAATCCAGCCCAGGCGATTTTTTTGATATTAAGGAATGAAAGGATACGCTTCATCTGCTTGACCTTAAAAACGATACACAACATTTTATGAGAAACAGGGACAATTGTTGGAAGAGGAATTTTAAGCCGCCTTCGGCCGACCACCGAGAATGGTTATACCTTTTTTTCAAACATTTCGACCGCTGTTTCGCCCAGTAAAGGGCAAGGCTGCTCAAGTTCTAAACCAATTCTCTCTACTATTTTGGAGGGGTTTTTTTGCTTTTTCAAAAAATTCCTTTTATTTTTTCATTTGACATATGAAAAGCGAATATATATCTGACAGACCTTAGTAGCCATACCTACAAGGATCTTGGATTTTTCTTTTTATTAAGGAGCCTCTATGCCCAAAGAAATTTGTTTTCATCATCATCATCATCATTCAGCCCTCTGTGTCCATTGTTGAACAGAGGCCTCCCCAATCATTTACTATTCCAATCGATTTTGCGCTGTTTGTATCCAGTTGCTGCAGATCCTCTTAATATAGTCCGAGAAGCGTAGGCAGTCTTCCTTACTTCGCTTGTCGGTTCTAGGTCTCCACCAAGAAGCCTTTTTCCCATCGATCATCCCGCATCCTTGAACGTGGTGGCCCAGTTCCACTTGTTTCCAATAGCTCCAACGACATCACTGACACCGGTTCTTCTGCGAAAACCTTTTTTCTTATGTGGCCCCTCAAGGTCACCCCAAAATGGATCTCTCCATCTTCCTCTGTGTAACTCTAAGTTTGTTAGTGTTGGGGTTTCTGAACCGTATGTCATTACTGGCAGCACGCACCACAAAAACCCCTTTTTTTTAGATTGACGGGAATGTCACTCGGGGTTCTTTTAGTTCGCAAGTCTGGTTATCCCTTGAGATGCTAACCTCATGGCCAAGGTACACATATCTATCTACCATTTGAATTTCAGCTTCGCTAATCTTCAAGCCACAGCTGGGAACAAGGTTTGTCCTGAATTTTGTTTTTGACATATTGATATTAAGAGCGACTTTCCCACACACCTCTTGCAGGTCCTGCAACATCAGTAGCATTTTTTCTAGATTGTCCGAGAATAGCACTATTTCATCTGCAAAACGTAAGTTGTTTAGGTTCTTGCCATCTATATTTATACCTCTCTGACTCCAGTCCAATTGTTTAAATGCACTCTCCATGACTGTAATAAACAGCTTTGATGACATCGTGTCGCCTTGCCGAACACCACGTTTAATAGTTATGAGGTTGATACTTTCATGTAGTTTTACGGTCATTGTTGCATTTTTATAGATATTATGGATGAGTTTGGTATATCGGTAGTCGACTCTACATTCTTGAAGTGCATTCCACAATGCATTTAGCTCTATTTATCGAAGCCTTTGTGAAAGTCCAAATTCATTACCAAAGCTCTGTTGTATTCGATTGTCTTTTCTATAAGTGTTTTGACGCTTTGGAGGGGGATTTTTTTCAAATTCACGCGAAAGCCTGCCTGTTCCACAGGTTGATAGAAATCTAATTTATTTTCCAGTCGGGTGGTTATAACGAGTAAACAGTTTGTAAAGGTGACTTAAGAGGCTTATTGGTCGGTAGTTCTCTAGTTCTGCTATATCTCCTTTTTTTGTGATGGACAATGGAATTATGCCAATTGGCATAATTCCAAATTTGTTTCATTTATGATTTATTTTTTCTTAGCTATGAAACGTGACGCCTATTATACGTCTGTCTCACCCCCAGCTAAGAGATTGTTCGGATCAGGTTGCTCTCACAAAGCTTTCGCCTATAAGACGGTAAGAAGATCATAACCTTTTATTTTATACCCCCCCTTTAAAAACCAACCTTTAAAATATATATTATTGATATTCTCCTGAAGCAAGCCTAATTAACCTTAAATATGCCATAAATAAACATACGTAATTAGGTATCATGACATGCAACAAAAAAACAAAGTAAAGAAAATTAGAGTCCTCATAAAACTAAATAATATGAATATATAAGGTTTAATTTTAATAAAAGAATCTTTTGAAACATCAGGGAAAAAAAGGGAAAAAAACTTTAACAAACAACCATAAATGTGTGTCAATTTATAAGCACGTACTCCTAATAATAATACGATGTGAGAGAATGGCCTTTTATTTATAACCTTGGGTCCGTTATACAGTTAAGTGGTTTTAAACTCATTGTATCACGGCTGGTAATTTGGCTACAAATGTGATAAAATGTATGTTTTTAATAGCTCAATGATTTTTGCAAATTTTACGTCCATTCCCTAATAAAAATAATTTGGGTTAACATTCTAATTTTTTTTTATCTTTGGCCACGAAGGCTTAAAGCCCAAGTACTAGCGTGCCGGGGGTGCCTAAAGTAAGATGTAGTTTACTCACACGGGATTTAAAGGCTTGGCAATTTGGAGGGGAACGGAATAAATCTGCAGGCAGCAGGCTCCACAGTCTGGACACTAGGAAAAAAAAGGAACAAAAAAAGAAAAAAAAGTTCAGGACCTCCCCTAATGAAATGAAAAATGGTTTCAATAAAAGTGGCCCCTGTATTGCTCTACATGGCAATAATATTTTAAAAGAAGGTCTGATTAGGGATACATGCAGAGTACACAGGTTAAAAAGGGAAATACTACCTCGAAAAAAGAATTGGTGTTTTTGAAAAGCTACTGTGGTTATTAAAGCTTGTGCCCGCTGCCGATTAAGATTTAAAGATAATGTTCATAAGGTTAAATGATTCTTTAATCTGCAATTCTAGGCCGCTCATAAGTAGAGAGTGAGTATTGCTGGACTTTTTTAGTCATAACGAACATGAGTTTGTGTTTGAAGCATTTAGGCAATTAGTTGAAGGTCCTGGGAAAGAGGTATTTAGCACCCTGCATTAGAGACTGGCTTGAGAAACTAAATACTAAAATGAAGGATACTATTATCGATATAACCTTGAGGGTTTAAAAATTTAGCAGGGGTATGTAGAATATAGGGGGTGGCGGGTCTCAGTACTAGGGGCACCACATTTTTGGTGAAAACTGAAGAGTGACTTTTGCAATAACTGATATTGGAAAGGGGGGGAAGTGTATAGTAGGGACAGAAAAAACGATTGAAGGCCCGCTGTGGTAAATTTTCCTTAAATCATCCCGATTTAAAAAACTTTAAACAATTTAAAAATTTTAAAAAAATGAGGCATAGTAGTGGTTGTTTTTGATGAATGTAAGAATACTGGAAAAAAAGGCAGATTTTATTTTTTTCCCGGGGATTTAAAAAACAAGGGTTTAATATCGTGGTTACCCGTGTCAGGTAAAAAAAATGTCTTAGTTAAAAGGTTATTGATTCATAAATATCCTGCAAATTAATAGGTTTTTTTGGCTTATTTATACGATGCCTCAATGGTAAATAGGTATCACATAGGACCAGCAACACCAAGGTCCCGAGTTCATTCTAAAAAACTGTTTTTTGTATTAAAAACCCCCCTTTTTTTTTATTTTTTTGCTTTAAAATTTTTTTATTGTTGATATTGTTTTTTTTTTTTTTACAGTGCTGAACATGTTTATATAGATTTATTTACGAATAATAAATACATTTTATAAGTAATCTTACAGCTCTCCCATAGTTTTAAAACATGATTTTATGCAGCCAGATGTCGTTGTCTTCGCACACCCTGCCAATACGTTGATTGGAAAGGAAACCGAGAAGCCAAAAAAAAGTTTAGGTGCAAAAACGTAGGAGTAATAAAAAATTTTCCTTTTTTTAAAAACCAAAAAACATCAAAAAGGTTTTTTAAGCTTATCAGTGTACTGTGAGTGTTTAAATTAATGGAGGAGGCAGTTTATTCCTACGGGACGTCAAAATTTGAATGCTTCGGAAAAAAGACATTTTCAGGTAACAAAAAAACACCTTTTTAAACCCCCATTCCTTAGTATTTTTTAAAAGGGGGGGAAAAGTGTGAGCATTCTGGTAATGCATTTTGGGTTCTCAGAAACTATGAAAGGGAAAAAAAAAAAGTTCGAAAATATCAAAAATAATTTAAAAAGGCCAACGGCTTATTTTTAATTTTTTTTGGGTTTTGGAAATTTTTTTAAAAACTGAAAGGTGGCATATTCTATAAAGCTCTACATTAAAAAATAAAATTACTCTATAATAGGTTGGTCGGGGGTTTCTTCAAAATAAAGGTTAAAAATTTTGGGGACCTTTTTTAAATTGTTATGTAAAAAAGGGTTTGGGAAAGCGTCCAAAAATTCGAAAAAAAGAGACAAGTTTGTAAGTGGGGATGTCAAGTCTTAGGGGAAAAAAACCTTTTGTTTTTTTGGGGGTAAAATTGTTCTATTAGAAAAAAAAACTTTAGAAAATACCAAGTCGGCACACCAGATCTAGGCATCTCTTTTTAATACCCAACCCACAAATTATGGTATGACCACGTTTTTGATCGGTTAATTATAAGACAATAGCATACAAAATAATTTTTAACAGCCATAGATATTTTTGTGCTAAAGCAGAAACACTAAAAAAAAAGGAAAGCTTTTTTTAAGCGTTTTTGTACATTTTATATATGACATTAAAAAAATTTAAAAAATTTTAAATTATTTTAGATAGTGTTTATCTTTTTAATTACACCCCACTTTTTTAATCAATAAGGGTTTTTTAAAAGAAAAGCAAATAAAAAAGTTAAAAAAAAAGACTTATGTTCTCTACCTAGTTTAAAAAAAAAAAGGGAAACAATATAAATACTATTTCAAAAAAGATCTACTGGGTCGGTATTAAGATGGAGGTTAAAAAACGACCCATTTTTATTTTTTTTAAATTTACATTTTTAAATTAAATTTTTATAAAACTAAACTTAATTGGCAAATGTATCCACAGCCCTACTTCACTTATAGGGCTGTTATAATTTAAAAACCCCTATAATAAACTACATTACTAATATCGTAATATTTTTGAATGTTTTTTTTGAACTTAAGAGGTGTATTTACCAAGTTGGTTCTTTTTTCCCGCAATTTGGACTAAAGTATACCCCCCCTTGAGCACAAGTAGTGTGGGCCCCAAATTTTTGGGCCCGGGGAAAAATTTTGGGGGGGGTGGGGGGTGCCGATCGTGGGAACCCGGGCAGGACCTTGGGAAGTGCGGGGGGGGTGGGGGAAAAAGGCACGTGTGGGAACGTGGGAAAAAATTCGGTTTACGTCATTATTTAGGAATCTTGGGCTAGCATTTTTTAAGGGGGGGGTGTAAATTTTGTCATCTGTCAAAACCTTTCCTGTCACCCCCCAAATTAAAAAATTTTGGAATCTTTTTTTAAAAAGGGGTTTTTGTTTAGTGGGGGGGCCCCCCCCCCCAACCGGGGGCCCCCCCCCCTGGGGCCCCCACCACCCATGTAATTAGGAATCTTAACCCAACTATATTTATGTCACCTGTCAAATCCACGTTGTGATTTTACTATTTTGAAAATAAATTAAAAAACCTAGCAGGATTCGAACCAACTAGCGCCTCGTCCTATTGCTTCTGGGTTTCCCGCGCCTAACCCATTCGGCCACGAAGGTATATTAAATAGTATTGGTTAAATTGGTACAGTAGAAGACATAATTAGGAATCTTAGGCTATTTCTATTTTAGAGTACTGTGCATGTGTTAAAAAAAAAATGGGGCTGTCACCAAAAAAATCCGGGGTGAAAAAGTTGGAATCTTTTTAAAAAGGCCCAAAGCTAGCGTTAACTGTTGTTACGTCATAGGAATCTTGTGCTGTGGCGCCACTTGAGCTGTAGACCTTGCCATTCAACTGTCACCTGTCATCTGTAAAAAAACCACGTGACTTTTTCTTTATGAGCGTTTCACCGGCGGCCCAAATTTTGTCAAACGTCATATGTCAAAACCATGTGTTAGAAAATCTAGGAATCTTGGGTGGGGTGTATTTTAGAGTATTGTAATGCGTAAAAAAAATGGCACAAACGTCAAGGGTATTGGTGGTTGTCTATGTTCTTTGGGAAAAGTTGATCGGATTTTCAGCACAATGCCGGCTGAGAAGTGTTGGTTGTCTATGTTCATTGTCCGCGGCTAAATATATTTGGAAAGACCTCTGAAAACTACAAAAAGATTTCGGGGGGGGCGCTGTGTAAATTTCAATATATTAATAATAAAACACATTGTATATATTAAATTAATTTATTTAAACCATTTTTAAATTTTTAAATAAAATTACAATTACAGAACTATTACTTTCTACTAACTATATTAACCCAAAAAAATTACAAAGATGTTTATATACCAAATCTAGAAATAGGATATTTAATTACAAACTCAACAGATATTTTAGTATGTGATTTAAGTTTATCCCCAAAAAAAATTTTTATCATCAAATTTTAACTCTTGCTGCAGTAAATCGCTTGGTACTTTATATTTTTTTGTTAATAAAAGTTTTTAGAGGTGAGTCAATGTTAACATATTCAATTATTCCAATCTTAATGGGAAAACATATAATAGTCAAATTTTAAACCTTTTAAAAAAAAGAACCTTGATAACCCTTTTCGCAAGTCAACATTATATTCATGAACCATACAAAGTCTTTTAGGAATATCTTTCAAATATTTTCTTTTTAAGTTTTTTTTGCTAGATGATAGGGATGTTTTAAAATTTCGTCCGAATTTGTCGAGAGTCATCGTGCTAAGATACGCGTCACCCGTCAAACAGTTTATTCAATGATATCACCCCTTTTAAATCTTCAAGAATACTTATAATCTCGTTTTTATGAGAGTTATTACCGCCTTACTTGCCATTAACAATTTTAATCTATCCACAAGCTCATTTGGATCATCCCAGTAAACGTAGTCAATTTTATTATTGGAAAAAGTTTTTAATCGGTAAGAAACGACTGACTATCGATTGGTAAGCCATAACCCCGAGGCTGTTGTGCACGTGTAATTCGTAATTGTTGTCACGTTCTCTGCTTTCTTGCATTTTCCCTTTTATACGTTCAAGTAATGGTTTAATTGTTAGCAAAATTTGACACCTCTATTTCCAGCAGGGGTTTTTCCTTTTCATCGAAATTTTCTTGTTTGCATTTGTTAGCAAAAAATTTTGTGAATGCTCGTATCCAGTGCGGTCAAATTTTTTTTTTAAGGATTGGTCTTAAATAAAAGTTTATATAGTCCGGGTTCCAGTAAATTTTTCTCCTTTAATATAAATATCGGTCCGTTAAATTCAAGCCGAGAATCACCAAAAGTTAGATGATGGGGCTAAATCATGTTTTAAATATGTGCATGTACTCGTTTTCCGTATCAGTTATAAATCCTTTCACATATTTCTCGGTAGCGGATCATACTGATCTAGATATTCCTAAAAGGGTTCTTCGAATATATCCATTTGAACAGGGTTATATTGAGGATCGACTCTAAAATCGTTTCTTTTTAAATCAAATTCGTTTAAAACAGTTCCCCCCAGAACCGACCATTGGTGAACTATCTTCTCGTGTCTCGACATTAATTGAATTATCGTTATATTCTTCCTCTTCTTGAGCAGCTAGCTCGTCATGTTTTTGAACAGGGTCAGTAAAATTAAGTGGAAATCGTGGTTTTTATTACTGTCGAAGAAAATTGTTCACTTTGTCGTTTTTTACAGACTTGGTGTAAATGGTGTAAAATTTTCATACTGCATCGACTCGGATATTAGTTTGCCAAAGGTCTATACGTATTCTCAAGTAACAGCATTTTCATAACGGCCAGCTTTAAGAGAATCATATAGTCTTTTCACATTGCGCGAATGTTCGTTAAAATTAAAATGTTTGGATCTTGCGAAACTCTCTTTTTCTGGGCTGATCACTGGAGTTCTGATATTTTTCAATTACACCTCGGCTTGCTCACCAATTCCCTTTTAAAAAAATATTTTTTACGAATACTATTGGGAAACTTCAATTATTCTACGTTTAACATCCTTATTTCAAGCTTGTTTAAATCCATGGTAAGAACCCTTCTTTTAAATTATTAATAAAAAGTGTTAATAATTTCTTCCCAGCAACAGTCCTTTTCCAACAAAGTCCCTTCCCAAATAACAGCACTGTTTTTTAAAAAAGCCTTATTTCAAATAACACACTGTTTTAAAAACAGCCCTATTTTTAAATAAAGACGTATTTTAAATACAGCAATTTTTCAAATAAAGCCCTGTATTTAAATAAAGGGATTTTCAAATAACAGCCCCGTATTTTAATAACACACGTATTCGAAAAAGCCTATTTTTAAAAACGCCGTTATTTGAAAATGCTGTTATTTAAATACGGGTTGTTATTTGGAAAAACAGGGCTGTTATTTAAAATACAGGGCTGTTATTTGGACAGGTAAGGCTGTAAAAGACAAAAGTGAACAATTTTCTTCGACAGTAATAAAAAACCACGATTTCAACTTAATTTTACTGACCCTGTTCAAAAACATGACGAGCTAGCTGCTCAAGAAGAGAAAGAATATAACGATAATTCAATTAATGTCGAGACACGAGAAGATAGTTTACCAATGGCTCAGGATATGAACGATGGCGAGGAAGCTGATTTAAACAGAACCGAGTTTAGAGTCGATCCTCAATATAACCCTGTTCAAATGGATAGTATTGGAAGAATCCTTTAGGGGAAAATCTAGATCAGTATGATCCGCTACCGAGAGAATATGTGAAAGGATTTATAACTGATACGGAAAACGAGTACGATCGCACATATTTAAAACATGATTTAGCCACAATCATCTAACTTTTGGTGATTCTCGGCGTTTAACGGACCCGGGTATTTATATTAAAGGAGAAAAATTTA
>JAHBCN010020615.1:0-14970 GCA_019359885.1 Listronotus oregonensis
CTATTGAGTAGGAAAATATTTTCCCCTACTCATTTGTAAATTCTCTATGTATCCCAAACATGATTCTACCCAATGTCTGGAAATGACCTCTTCCATAACTCTTGCAGCCTGGATTTTATCCCAGGAAAAGTTGTTCGCCTTATCAGTGATCCCACTTTTACAAAAATCCCTTCTTGTCCTGTCCAGTAGTTCCCTTTCGAATATTTTAATTATCTTATTTGGATTGTAAAGTTTTTATATGAATACGAAATCCATTTTATTAACACTCCATTACACGGGGAATGTACATCAACACACGCCATGTATCTGGGAGATACAAAGTAAATTCTACACTATTAAGCGTTTTATTTCAAGATTTTTTAGGTAAAAAAATGTGTAAACAGCTTAAATGAACAATTCTTTTCATTGAAAATGGCAAAAAATAATTAAACTATTAAAGATTACATTAAAAAAATAATAATAATAAGGCCAAGCGTCACTATCCTGTCTTATAAAACTCAACCCATGCATTTAAATGTCAGATACGAGGCGTGTATTGCAATGTTAAAACGTATTGAAAAAATGGAACGCTTTCAAAAAGGAACCCATAAATAAGGTGTCCCATTAGAAAAATATTAGTTTTAGGTCGCCTTTCTTTTATTCCAATTCGAATCATTTTCTTAGTTATATTTTCATTTTTTTTGACTTAAATAAACCCACATATTTCGAGTAGTTGTTTATCCCTTGGAGTTCGCCTTCTGAGATATATAATTTCTTCAATTCTTAATATTGGCAGGGAGCGGAGTATATGGTGGGGACAGCTGAAACGATTGCAGCGCTCGATGTGGTCAAACTTTTGTTAAATCATGCTTGATTTAAATGTAAACAATAAGATAAAAATATTAAAATTGGTGCATTATAGTTGTTGTGTAGTTGAATGTAAGAATACTGGCAGAAAGAGTAACTGCAAATTTTATACATTTCCAATTGCTAGTTGGAAATCAGAAAAAAAGGAAAAAATGAATAAATGCGCGCTGACAAAGGGTGTGGAATTCAAATTTCCCGCTTAGCCGAACGACTTTCGGGTTTCGGGTGTAGCCGAACAACTTTCGAATTTGATGTAACAAGAAGAAAAATTTACTCGTTTCTTGCCGTGTACCGTTTGTTTCTGTCTTTTCCTGAAGTTTTTTAAATGATTTGCTAGGTTTAAAAAGATTGTGACTAGAGAAAATGTCTATAAAGCCTTCAAGTAAGTAAAATATATATTAGTGTTAAGTATATTGGAAAAGCCCTAGACTTGAAGTTTGTCAGGTGATTTTTTACTTATTGGGCCAATTGCCGATTTTTGTCAGGGCCCGCTAATTTTTGAGTTATGACGCCCCACTGACATAACCTCAAAATCGCGTAAGGATTCCTAAAATTCCGTCGATTTTCACCTAGAAGATTTAACCAGAAGTTATTCTGACATTTGTAATATTATCCAACAGTCATTTGCAGTGCTGACCAGGTTTCTATATATTTATTTACGACAAAGGAATACACGGCTTTTAAGCATGATTTTACGCAGCCGTCAAATGTCGTTTTCATTGCGCATTGTGCTAGTAGACCATATGTTATATATTATAAGTTCAATAAAGGGGTACTGTCTAAAGAAAACTACTTAAGAAAATCGTAATAAATCTTACCTATAAATATGATACAAGTGTAAAATTTGTGATCTAGTGAGCTGGGAATAGTGTTTCGAGACTTCGGCAGTAGTCGACCCTTTTCCGGCATTTTTCCATTGGGGTTTGATAATGTCCTGTAGGCCGGCCTGTCTAATAATATAATCTTGGTCTTCTTCGAGCGTTTCCGTGTGAGCTATAATCTAAAAAAAAACTATTTTAGTGAAAGTAACCATTTTTTCTTAAAAGACAAAATTGGAAAAGGCTCTACATCCAATTTAAATTTAATTAGGTATACCTTAATACTCGCCAAAAATGGTAATTTTAAAGCAAAGTATTTTTATAATTCGTTCATCAGTCAATTTTGTCATAAATGACATTTATGACAACACGTCATAAAAGCTATCAGAATTTCCCAAGTTTTTAAAATATTTTTTTTAATTTAGTTTAATTTTTTGTTTTCGTTTCATCTTGACAACGGTGCGGTTGCCGACTTGTCACCGAAGCGTAGATTATTATTTTTAATTTTTGGGTTTTTTGAGGGGTTTTCTTCTTTTTTGTTGTAGGCGATCTGCAAGTTCATAGGGGTCAACAGGGCTGAACAGGGTCAGCTCGTTATACCCCGGGACCTAGACCGAAGAGGTCCCATTTTCCAAAAAGTAGAAAGGCGAGTATCCCATAGAAAACAAAATGAAACATGAATCCGCCACAAAACTATAGAACATATTTAACATATTGTTCATAGACTTGCTAAAATTTTTTATATTCTTACCTACCATTATATTTTTACATGCGTTATACTTGGATATGTGTATATTTTTGTCAGATATGTAATATTTGTAAAAATCATATTTCTGTCATGCGTAAAATGTCATTTTTTAAAGATTCTTTGATAGTTGTCATATTTTTACCAGATATCATAGTCTTGGCAGATATCATTATTGTCTAAAATTCTGTTGTTTATTATTTGTCATAGTTATAATTCGTCATAATACTTAACAATTACAAAAATAACTAATAACAGGAAAGTGTCTTGCGTGTTAAGCAGTTACAGTTCTAAGAACAATTTCTCCATTGTTCTATAGTTCATTAGTATTTAAGCTTATATAAACTTGTCTGTTACTTTAGTTTACCTTGATATCAAACATGCATGGTGTACAAAACTCCACAATCGGTGTCCAGTGCATATCCATCGCTTTTCCACTTTTAACAGAAGCCAAAAACCATTTTATAAACTCTGGATATGTGGGATATTTCGGACCGGTAGTGCCCTAAAAACAGGTTTAAAATAAAAATTAGTAATTAGTTCTACGTTGCATATTGCATCAACGATTTACTTTTAGTGCTTCAAATACCACACATCTTAAAATTTTTAAAACAAGTCCTTTGCTGCTAATAAGTTTTTAAAGTACGATCTTCCTGAAAGCTGCAGTTTGACAAAATATGTCAGATTTTTATGCTGAACTCTATGGTAAAATGCCTTTTCTTACCTTTTTTCGAAAACGTCTAATGATCTCTCTTCCCAATTTAAAATGAAACGAGCCGGAAACGGCGTGTTGAATTTTATCTCTATAGGCCGATAATAGTCGTTCCAAAGGATGTCTGACTATTAAAAACGAAACAGCAGCATCATTATTTAAAGCTCTTTTTAAAACTTTTAAAGTTGGACGGCCATATTTTTTTCTAGCTAAGGTTAAAGGCGGTGTTCGGCTTTTGCGAAGAAATTCTGGAGAATATCTAAAAGTAAACAACAAAACGTTAAAGAAATTTATTTAAAATAAGATTTAGGAAAGTATTGTAGAACACAGTAATTCGTTTTTTATTATAGTGGGTACACGAAAAAATTTTAAAAAATGTTTTTCATAAACATAAATCTACTATGTTCATTAACTTATTTTATTACTACTTGTAGCAATCCATTATCTCTGTCTCTGTAGCGACCCCTAATAACTATATACCTTAAAATTACGGTAAATGAACAAACAAGTGACTGGAATACCTATGTATGTACAGCCGTTTACTCCACAATTCATTAAACAACTGAAAAAACAAATGCAAACGTCATTTTTGGAGCGTGCCTTCTAGTCAACTCATTTACTAAATGACTCTCCACTAATGAAGAGTCAGCAAAAGAATATGTAGGTCAATTTAGTAAAAAGCTACAAAATCAAATTGATTGCATAAAGTCTCGCTGTAATTTGCCCTGAAGGATTTAGGCCCACCGCAAATTGAGACCGAATCCCAGCCCAAGTACATGGTTTTTAATAGCAACGCATATTGAACACAGCCCGCACCCATATAAGATTACTTAGTTTTGTGGTACAAATGGTCATTAATCATGGTATCTATATGTTTTTGAACTGAACCCGAATTCGGGGTCAGTTTGACCCAATCAGGTCAGTGTCAAAGATATTTCAAGGTCAAATCTGCAAAATTAATCGCAACCAAATTTAAAGAGTGTAAACTTATGTTTTTGAGGTCGCTGATCCACAGTTGCCTCAAATTTTTGTTTAGGCCTCCCATTTTCTAAAAAAGGATAAAAAAAAAATTTTTTCGCCCCAAAACTTTCAAGGTAAAAAAATTTGATGAGGTTAAACTGACCACGGATTCGTATTCAGCTATCTCAAATACATAAGTATACACTGTCAAATTTGATTGCGATTAATTTTGCACATTTGACCTTGAAAAGCCCTTGACCCTGACCTGATGGAGTCAAACTGACCCCGGATTCGTATTAAGCGAGCCCAAACATAAAGATACCATGGTCAAGTCTTTGGGACCTTTAACTTTATTTTATAAGGCTGTGTAATTTATTTCATTAATAAGATCTTAGTTTTTCCCATTCAGATTATTGAAAAAGGTTATGAAGATTCTAAAGTCGTCCATTTTGTATTTTTTTACAAAAAATTCTTTAAGCTAATTAATAGTCCAGTAACTGAAGACCTGAAAGTACCCAAAGCTGTAAATAAATCTGTAGTTTTCATTTGTGGCGCAATTCTTAGGTCTTCGCGGATGCTTTCGAGCGAGAAAAAGTTTATCACGATTCCGACGAGAGAACCCGTTGAAAATGGTCCTCCAAAGTCCCAAAAATGAGTTTTCCGCAAATATATGCCAAAATATGCCAATTAGAGAATTTTTGTTCAGACAAAAAATTAAGATTACCTCGAAATCTACAAAAATGGTTTTTACCATTTTTTTTTCTCAACACCAATATTTTTTGCAAAAACGGCCGTCAATAAATTAATAAGATACTTTCAAAATATTGTAAAAAAAATTTTGACCGCTTTTTTTAAAATTCTAGAAAAATCAGAATGGATCCAAACTCATATGCAATGATAGGTACGGGTTTTCCCATTCCGATGAATTTTGAATGATTAAAAAATGTATATTATTGTAATGGAACAATTCGTTCGCCCGCTTATAAGTGAATCCATGAAGATAACGGCATTCTAGCGGTAGAGCGGCAGCTGAAATGAGGGGACATTTGCGTCCCTTTATCTCGAAAACTATCAATTTTTGGAAAAAAATTATAAGGTTCATTTTTGTACATTACAAGGCGATGTTCATTTTTTGTCTAAACAAAAATTCACCAATTCGCATATTTTGGCAGATATTAGCGGAAAACCCATTTATCGGGCCTTGAGAGGCCATTTTCAGCCCTTTCCCACCTGTTAATGTTGATAAAGTTTTTTTCGCTCGAAAGCATCCCCGAAGACCTAAGAATTGCGCCACAAGGGAAAACTGTACAGATTTATCTACAGTTTTCCCCTTTCTGCTAAATATATAATATATATATATATATATATAATATATAATATATATATATATATATAATATATAATATATATATATATATATATATATATATATATATATATATATATATATATATATATATATATATATATATATATATATATATATTCTGTTTATCTTTTCTTTAAGAATGATAACTGAAGACAAATAATTGCATTTGTTTAATAAGTCATTAGCCATGGTTACAAACGCAATTGACCAATACAATATAATTTCTATGTTTGTGTTTGTTTGTTTCATTTTCTAACAAAAATGAACAGATTTTAGATTCCAACATCGTTTCTATTTTTCATAAAACGCAACGAAATTCTTCGTAAAGCTTTTTATAATTTATTAACAATGACAAGTAGACTAATAGTTGGAAATCAACGATTCATTATGTTATAACATATTCGTTATTACATGAGATGTTTGCAACAATACCTTAGGAGTGAAATTCCTAGTTGTATCAGAAATACATATTGATAAAATTATTATAAACTTTTAAAGAAATATGCATAAAATTAATTAGTTATACATACAAGTGACAAATTCGATATAGGTACTTACCCAGCTAATATATTAAAATTATACATCCAAGAAGTGCTGGCAGCTTTAAAAACATTACACCATACCAAATGGTGTCTCAGATCCACTAAGTATTCCCATGGATTAGGCTTATGCAAAGTATCGTTGGAAAATTTATCTAGGCCTAGGGTATGGCAAGCTTTTTTCAAATGCCTTTTTCGAAGATCTAATCGTTTTGCTACTATGGACTTGTTGTGGTTTTTAAGTGAGGATCTAGATGGTTGTCTCTGTCGTGTGTAAAAGACTAAAAAAGATGTGTAAGTTATTAAATATTACCTACCATACAGCTATAGTAATTAGGCCTTTTTGGGCCAGTTTCGTAAGCAACAATACAATATTTTTATTAGTTTTTTACTTCTCTAATATTGGACAATAAATAGATTGCCACTCTTGGCATTAAGGGAGCTTTTGATTGAACCTCTATCAACCCACTGACTGCGACCCTTGCTAAGCGACTTGGTGTATATGTAAGCGTCAAATACTGAACTTGGTAATTACCTAAAATGACTAGTCAGTACATGTATTGCCAGCAAATAGCGTAAAAAACTTATTTGACTAACAAAAACTAACCTAAAGATAAGCTATTACGCTGCCTGCCGGCAATACATATTTATGCTGTATAGTCATTTCACAAAATGACGGATTTCAGTGTTCAACGCCGACATTGTGGCGAGCTGGTGGAGTGGCAGCGTACCCGCCTCTCAGCCATGAAGACCCGGGTTCGATTCCCGCACTGTCCATTGGACTTTTTCATAGCTCGTCACCTCACAGAAGGCAATGGCAAACCACTGCGTAGTATTTCTGCCTAGTAAACCCTCTCACATGTGCTTCGGAAGGCACGTTAAGCCGGTGGTCCCGCATATCTGTGTAAATTGGTACGCAACACAGGTATGTGCGAGAGGGCGCCTACGCTCTGCATAGAGTATGGCATATTAGGAAGAAGAAGACGCCGACATTCAGTGTGTCCCAAATACGGCCTTCATGTATTGCTATCTTGTTTAGTATACAAGATAGAGAGACGTTTAAATTAGGAAAATTTTAGAGGATTTAAAACTGATGCTGTAAATGTATTCTTGAAAATTTAGTTCTGAAACAAAAGCATAGAAACAGAAAGGCTTCTTAGGAATTGTCAGGCTAAAGAGTAGTTAGTAAATAGTGCAAACTACGAATAGACTTACTGCCCCTTAGATATTATTGAGATGCATATAGTGAGTGTGGGGTGGCACAGCACAGTGTGCTTTTTTGTAACCAATGGAAACCAATAGAATGGTGCAAATTGGCAAACCTAATTGGTTTCTATTAGGTTACAAAAAAGCGCTCTGTGCTGTGCACCACACGTCCAGAGTGGGTTAACTTAACCATGGTTAATATTTTGTTTGTATATATACATTTTGCACTATGACTTTTTAAATATTGAATTCGTAGGCGGTTATTGCACAAAGAATCAAGCAGCAAAATCTTTTTCTGGGATATTACCAAATTTAGAATATGTTTTTTAAAATTTTTCGGTAACAAAGGTAAATTATTTTCTTTGTATGTCACTAACGATAACCTATGATCAAGGAAAAATCCCTTTTGGGAACCTTATTATCAGTGTTTTAGCAATGTTTCAACGATAAGTTTTTGCAAATAAACGAAAAAGAAAATTAATTTAAAAAATAATTTGAGGATTTTTCTGGGCCAATACTCTTTTATATTCTTTTACGTTGAGTTCGAAGTTTTAGTAGGTATCTATAGTCGGCATCGCTCTTATCGTGCGGGTTTAAAGGTCGCCATACATTTGAATCAAATTAAAAAAACCAGAGGCTACCAAAATATTATATGTGGTTAAACAACCCCTGTTGGCCCTGATACTAGTCAATTAGCCTGCTCTTCCCTTTCCAGACCCTTGTTAGGATATGGCAACGTAAGCTTTCCCGGGCTTCGTCGGTAGAACTTCTGGATAGTCGGGTTTTGTAGCCCCCAAAAACTTCGTTTTTTTCCAAATACAAAATTTTTAAATGTTTTTATATTGAAGAAAGGCACAAAAGGTGGCGGTCAGACCAATGAATTCTACTGGTATTACGCATTGCCGTTTTCTTTTAGTTCTGACGCTTCCCGCTGCGCGCGCATCCATCTTCTGCCCTTGGAAAACTCCTCGTGCACAACACAAAAACGGAAACACATCAGGTTATAGGAAACTTTGTTTACAGCCCCAGAAGAAGGACCACATTAATTGGTCGTGAGTCTCTCCTTGATCCCCGAGGGAAAAAATCAGTTGATACGGCAAGCCTTCTAAATATTCATCCAGACTGAAGTCTTCGTGTTACCTGGGAATTAAAACACGACCAAAGTTGGTTTAGTTTAGTGATCTGACGCTAACTGTGGTTTGGTTTTCTATTGCCTTTTTGTAATATATACAGCGAAAATGTTAACCGGGTGGAGTTAATATATGGTTATAAAAAATATTTAGTTATTTCTAAGGATGATAATAGGTATGTTGACAAACCTTACCTTATGCATACTAAAAGAAATATGGCGCTCAGGCCTTACGTAATGATCGGTAGCCACCATGAATACCAGAAAAACAGGTACTAGGCAAATAGCAGTAAAAAATATCACGCATCGTCGTATTATCCTCCACCCATTGGCTTGGTTTCTTTTAATTTTTCTCAGTCTCATTCTCTCCTCTTGACATTATTTTTTTGTGTGTATTTTTTAAAGCTTTATTAATTTGCTTAATTAATTTATCCCATTGATAACAATAAATTACTACATATCTTCAACGTATTACTACAATATTTTAGCATACATCAAAACTTTGTTGTAACCTGTAAAAGTAAATGAGCGGTGTTAGTAATTAAGAAAAGTATATTGTACGAAAAGTCAACTAACTTTTTGAATAATTTGTTTCAATTATAAATTTCACTAAAAACCACGTAATTACCAAACAAACCAGGTATAGGTAAAACTAAAGTCACGAACATAGACAAATTATTATTTCTAATATTTAAACGACTTTATGTGGTTTTGCTGGTATAAACTTGAAACATTAATTTAGTACTGACAACAGACCAATATTTAAAGTGTTGTTTCTATTTAATCTTAATTAATATGACCAACGAACTTGGCAACGAAATGTATTAGAAGCAGAAACAAATAGCCAGTAGCGGTTCGTGAATTTATCATCAAGGGGGTGAAGTGCGCAAATATATGTTGGCGCCAAACACTTTTTGTATATTTTTAGAAAGTCAATTTTGGGGTGTTTTTTTTACAATTATCCCTCTTGAAACTGATTGCCTTTTTTAGTATTTATTTTAAACCAACTTAATAATAGAATGGTCTTTGTAGTACCTGGAGTACCCTAGTATGTCAGGAAATTATTTACATATATATCCTATTGAGACAACTATGTGAAATTTCTACCTGAATCAAATACTTTATGAAATATGTGTAATAGGCTCTTGGCCACTCTTGTAGCCTCTCCTCGCTACGAATCGTGCAAGAGCTTCTACGAGACGCATCTGCCTTAAGACTCGCATCCTTTAACTCCGGCCAAAAAACCGATTTCGAATGGAGCATCGGCGAGGCGAAGTAAGACGAGAGGAGGCGACGACGACGCCGTCTACACTTTCGAACTTGTGTCGCCTCGTCTTGTATCCTGGAGAGAGTGAATCCGGCAAGTGATCCGGCATCACGGGAGGAACGAAGCGTCAGTTAGTGTCAGTGAGGCAAGGTAAAACGAGGGGAGGCGAGGGGTACGACTACAGTCTCGCACTTGCCGCTCTCGTCTTACCTCCTGAAGAGTGTGGAGCGGGCTTTTGACCAAATCTGGTATGATGCGCTTCTAAAGAAACTTCTTCCTCCGATCTTTAACCCAAACTTTGACCTTTGCTCTCCAACTTCCTTTTCAATCGACAATATAAGTCACTATTCTTACTTTCATCAAATTAATGCTTGGCACAGGCACTTAATTTCTACTTTATTTAAATAATCTTTCCTTTTCCATGATCAATTTCATTTATAGTTTTGATAGTAACCTTCTTACAAGACAACACACGCAGAGTAATGCAGATATTACTTTAAAAAAATACATCCGTTAAAATTACATTTGTCAAAAATGAGATTTGTGAAAACAAATTTACTCACATACATCTGTCAAGAACTAAACATTTCAACAATAAAATGTGTAGGAAATATCACCTTTCAAAGTGACTTTGTCTGGAATGACATCTGATAAAGATTTAATTTGTCAAAAATGGCAAAATGTCAAATTCTTTACATTTAATAACTTAGGAAAGTTTATTAACATACGCCCATGACTAAAATAATTTATCTCTTCACCAATTATATTCTTTTCACCTTAAGGCGAACATTTTGGTAAAGAAAATTTTCATGTTGGAATTAGCAAAAAAAGTTAAATTTATTAGCACCCCAGAGAAAAATCTATGTTCCAAAAGCAAATTCTTTATTTATATTTTTATTCGTATATTTGATCAATTTTAACGTCAGATTCCAAACTTCACAAAATTATTTGTTTTTTCTAAAAATCATAGCCAGTTGATGTTTTCACTCAACAATTTTCTTGTGCAATTATTTCAGGTTCCTCTAATTTCAAGAAAAAAGATGCAGATATTTTTTTGAAATTTGGGATCTGACAATAGAATTCATTGATCAAATTTAGAAAAAAATTCAAATAGAGGATTTGCTTTAGAAATTTGGATTTTGTCCTGGAGGGCTCCCAAAAAAATACCTTTTTGCAAATTTCAAAATACAAGTTTTCTTTACCAATATGTGCCCCTTGAGGCCAATAACATCCGGTATATATTTGACGTGGATCCCCTATCTCACTTTCTAAATAAAAAAAATCTTAGAGCCGCCACTGGTTGTTGGGTTCTTTTATTAAGATTTTTTTTTATTTGTCCCTTGAAAACACGTTGTTGACGTACTCCCCTGAATAACATAATTTGTTAGAACTGGAACATTGTTATTTAACAAATTATTGTTACAAATTTGTTATAATTCAGTTGTTGTTTGATATATTCTTTGTTGTCATTTGATGTAACAAAAAAAACCGTAAGAGGACGTTAATAACCACACAAACTGTCAGAATTAAGACCTTTTCTTAACCATTAAATACGCCAAATGTTTCTTCTATATATGTATTACATTACAAAGTAAGAGCAATAGATAAATAAATAAATATTGTTTAACATTTCCTACATTTATGTAAATGTCATTTCTATCCAAATTAAATCGCAACGTTTAACTATCTTTACACCCGCTAAAGCTGCGTTTACAACATTTGGTAATTGAGAATTTTTAAGCATGTTAAATTGGACATTTATATCGAAACTATTGCCAGATTTCCCAGTTTGCACGATTTATTTTTAATGCAATAAATTGGGCCCAAATTTTCTAAATCCTTTTCTCACCTAGTTGCTAAGACATTACAACACCGCATATTTAGTTAAAACAAAGCAGCACTTAAATATCCTTAAAAACAATAAAGTTACGCTTACAAAATTCGTTATTTAGAGATTCCAAAGTATACGGAATAAAACAGTGATTTCGGCACTGTTACTAGATTTTCTAGTTTTGCGTAATCTGTCTATTATCTTAATTGAAATGCTCTATTTATTTTTACTGCAATGAATTTGACGTGCCCAATTTAGTAGAATCCTAAATTTTTAAAATTTTATCTTTACCGCATTTTCAGTAAAATTTGGCAATAGTGCCCAAAACGTCGTTTTAGCGGTTTTAAAGATATCTCAGCGCTGCGGTTCTTTTTACTGAAAAAGTGGTGTTGTTATATCTCAGCCACTAGAATAGATAGAATTTTGAAACTCTGTGATTCTACTAAATTATACCCACTTTATTGCGATAAAAATAATTGGGACATTCCATTTAAGATCACGAAAAGTTTACATGTAGCACGATCAGAGCTGTTGGTAATTGAATTAAAATAATTGATAAATCGTATTCATTTACTTCCCAGTGATTGGATTACTTTAATGCAATTACTTTCCGCAAAATAGTATTATTTACTTCCAGTGATTGATGTTTTAATCCTGCAATTAATTACTTAGAAAGAATTCGATTACTTATAAAGTAATTGAATTACTTAGAAAGTAATTCAATTACCTAATAAATAATTGCATTACTACGAAAAACTCAATTACCTTTCTTTATGGAAAAACTGCCGGAATTTTGGCCAACCAGAAAGAACATTTTGAAACATGGCGCGGCAGTCCGCTTTAAATCACAACCCCTCCCATTGTATTTATGATGCTTCCGCCCGTATTTTATACTTTTTTTGATCTTAGGGGAACTTTTAATCATTTGTTGAACTTGCCGTAGAAAGCAGTCTGGTTCGATGATGCTATTAGTAAATATTATTTTTTTTTGTATCGTGTTTAATTATAATTGGAATTAATAATGGGAAATGATAATATTATTTAATTATTTTTAGTTTTATTTGATATCTTTTAAATATACTGTAATAAACATGCTAGTAATTGAATAATATAGTAATTGTAATTAGTTTTTAGTTTTAATTGATAATTGAATTACTTTTAACAAACATCTAGTAATTGGTAGCACTAGGATTGATAATTGAATTAGTTTTTAAAAATAATTGCGACAGCTCTGAGCACAGGGAAATCTGATAACATTGGCGACATCACTGTTTAATTCTACATGTTCAAAAATCCCCAAATAACAAGTTTTGTTAACCTAGTTTCAGCAGTTTCAAAGAAAGTATATAATTATTTTATCAGTTTTCTTAAGTAAATTTTTTGCCGACCTTTTTCAAAAAAATATAGGGACGTAGAAAACAAACTATTAAAAAAAATCATCTTTTTAAATACTCTCAGCTTTAATAGAATGTTATAGGTACCTTAAATTTTATTGAAAAATCTTGTTTAAATTATGTAAAAAAATTAGGCAAAACTGTTAAAAAATATATGTGTTTTTTTCCAGAAAAAGGCATAAATTTATTTCCCACTGGATGAAAAAAAATTAGTAAAATTTAAAATAATTTTTCTGCCGCACTAAGCATATAAAAATTATTGATTTCATAATACTGCATTATACTGCAATGCAATTATTCACGCCAACTTTCTGACCGTTTGCAAAAATTTCGCATTAAAAATTTTAAACTTGACTTACCGAAAATTTACATTATAAATCCACATACTAAATGTGTTACAAAGATTTCGCTTAACCTTCTAGTACATGTCAAAAAACAAAACTTTTATTATTTGTGGTTAATCATTCTTTTGGTTTAGGTTATCTTACATAAAGGGCTGTTGTTGGCACACGACACTACACCGTAGCTTAAAATCGAGAGAACTGGGTCGATTCTCCGATACAAACGCATTTGACATGCGTTGGAACTTTATTATTAAAATTTCACTGAAACGGGGCCAAGTTTGGTTGTAACAAATTATTAGAACATCCGTATTTCCATTTAGAGCAATTAATCATGTTAATTACGTGTCGTGTCGGTTGCTTATATTATTATAGAAATGATAATAAAAATTATGTCATTTATCATTTATACAGTACGAGTCTTTAAACTTGGAATAAACTCACTGAATCTAGAATAAGTTATTTTTTGGAAAAATGCTTAAAACCGTCAATAAGTATGTTAAGTCAAGCTCTTTTCTATAAAAAAAGATATCTCAAATTTAAGACAATACTTGTCCATATTTTAAAAAAAATAGGAACCCAAGTTTTTTTAAGAATAGTTTTAAAGAGCATGTTAAGTTATACTTAACTGCCTAATTACACTTTTCTTTTCGTGTCGCTTGCGAAAAATTAAATAACAAATTTTGTTGGGGGTTTTTTTGGGGGTTTTTATTAAGCACCCAAAAAAACACTAACCAAAAACTATTGATTTTAAAAGTAGGTAATCGGGAACAAAAATTTTAAAAAGATGCGGTGCCCACACAATAGATATTTGTCAGGCAACCTATTTATTGCTGGGTTTACCACTGAGTGTTGTCATTTAAATTTTTTTGCGGTCGAAAAATTAACGAATTATTGTGGAATGTACCATACCTTATTTTATTTATATTGACAATGTCTTTTTAGTACATGCTAAAAATTTGGAATAATGGGTTTTCGACCCTTGCGAATCGATCCCGCATGTGCAAACTTAGGAGTTCCAAAACAAAAATCTAAAAAAAAATTATGACACACCCTGTTTTTTTTAAAGTCACACTTGTAAACGTAGAATATCATTGCGTATAAAAAAGAACCTATAAAATTTTTTGATGTCGACAACTTAATATATGACATGATGAGTGAAAAGGTTTTTTTCGATTTTTAAAAAATACAATTAAAATTAGGGAAAATTTTATTCCAAAATTTGGTCATGTCGTATCGATTTGCGAGGGTCAAAAACCTTTTAGACCAAAAAAAGCATTATTAATGTGATTAGAAAATGGGTATATTTTGTTATTTAATATCTATGGCAAACGACACGGATGATACATTTGAAATTGGGCATTTAGTCTAGGAGGAATCGGCGCATGAGTACCTAAAAACTATTCGACTTCAGTTTTTTTTTTATACGATCCTCTTTAAATTGTCTTACTAATGAGATAAATGTATGTTGCCATGGGGCAACCTGGTGCTATATTGTTTAAACCAAAATTGTTTAAACAATTGCAAGGAATTGTTATTTTCCAACCGGACAAATGGTTTTTATATTATTTATTAATCGCCGTCTCTTTGACTTATACCCCACTAAGCAAAAAATCATCCTAATTACGTTACATTTATGTTTTCTTTTTTTCTTTTTTTACGTTAATCATCTTGAAACAATAACAGGGCCTTTTAACCTTTAAAAGTTTTTATATTTCCTTCAACTTAAAAAATCGTTGTAACGTTAAAAATACAGCGTTTTGGTTTCGAAACTTTCACCCCCTCGTTCCGGATTTTTCATTAGTTATACCTA